>OY744555.1:40383210-40435710 GCA_963556195.1 Sepiola atlantica
TAAAAATATCAAATGATTTATATTTACCGTCGGTTAGTTGATAAAATCGCACCGATTGCATTAATATTAGATAAGAAAGGTCACAAATAGTTTGCGTTAAATCAGAAGAAAGCCGGCTAGAAAAATTCGTAACGTTTGCATTGACTCGTTGATTTGCAAAAAAAATTAATAGATTTTGAAAAAATAATTTTAAAAAAAATGAACTTTGAATGAAAAAAGATAAACTTCAAATTAAAAAGAAAATAAAGTGCGACTAAAAAGGCCAATTAAAAATTGCGAAAGGTCAACTTTAATTGAAAATACGTTGAAAAAGGATTAGATTACTTTTGATTTGAAACGTTTTTTAACTGTTCAGCATAAAATTAGAATAAGTAAAAGTAAAATTACAAAAATACACTTTTTAATTCTGATTTCCTCAGTTTGGAATTTAGCGCTTTGAATTTGAATTTGAATTTTAGATATTTTAATTCTAACTACCTGTTTTTTAATTTGAAGTTCAATTATTTTCGTTTTAGATATTACATTGTTAATACGTTTTGTTTTTGATTTTTATTTTGAGATATAGATAAAAACATATGCTGTTTTATTTGATAAAATAGGCTGAATTTGAACAGAATTGTTATTATCTATTGTTATTAGTATATATAAAGCAAACATATGTGGGTATGTATGCTTTGCGAAAACTTGAAAAATACACAACAAACACCCACAACGTAGTATTTTAACCGACATAACCCCGGAAAAATATTATTAAACATTTTTTTCATTTTTTAGGAGGAGTCAAATGCCCATTTTTCGTTTAATGTGATCACAATTTTCGATTATGTCATATTAAATGGTACATGGCGTTATACTAGTAGATTCGGATTATATTTTTACGCCATCGTTACATTATTATTACTAATTTTATTACGTTTCTATTCTGACTAGTGACCTTATCAAAGGCAGAGGGAATGATAATGAATGATTTTAGTAGAGTTCTGGAGGCTTCCTTGATTTTATATTTGTAGAAACAAGTACTTGGCGTTGCCAGGAAAAAGACCAAATAATGTAAAGAAACGTTCTATTGTCATTATTATATTTCGAAGATAAAAGTGATGCAAGTATCTGGGAATACTAGGTTCTGTACAGTCAAGGTTAAGCAACGCATATCTTGGCCAATACTACATGAGTGACGATTTAGAAAGACCAGGTGCAGTGAAATCGAATATAAGCAACATATATCCTGGCCAGTACTCAATAGGTGACGGTTTAAGTAGACCAAGTGCTGTACAATCGAAGTTAAGCAACGAATATCCCGATCAAAACTAAATTGGTGACTCATGTGACCGTGTCTGGTTATTCAATGATGCTTGAGTGGATGTAACTTTGAATATGTGAATGTCAGTAAAAAACAAAAAAATGTGAAAGAATTTGACTGAGAACACTTAGTATTGTCAAGAAATAATTATTTATACATATATATATATATTAATATATGTATGTATATATATATATATATATATTAATACATGTATGTATATATATATATATATATATATATATATATATATATATATATATATATATATATATATATACTAGCAGGGGTACCCGGCGTTGCCCGGGGCTCTCCCTCCTCCTCTCCGCAAGCAAAATAGGATATTGATAACTTTTCTCCCGGACAACGCCGAGTATTTAGAAAATCAAGATGACCTCCAGAGCGCTACTAAAATCACTCTTACCGATCCCCCCTCCTTTTCATCTGCACAATAGTCCGAAGAGAAACACTACAGTAGCTATATCTAGGACATTTAGCACGTTTCTCCCGGACAATGCAGAAGCCTCTGGATCCTAAATTGACGAAGCCCCCTCTCCCCGGCGATGGGTCCTATACTGTAGAAGCACCCACGGTGCTGGGTCCTATACTGTAGAAGCGCCCCGGTTGCTATACTGCAGAAGCCTCTGGATCCTATAATGTAGAAGCACCCCCGGTGCCTATACTGCATAAGCACCCATGGCCCCTATTCTGTAGAAGCATTCTGGTCCAATATTATAGAAGCACCGACGGGACTGGGTCCTATACTGTAGACGCACCCCTGGTCCCTATACTGTAGAAGCAGCCCTGGTCCCTATACTGCATTAGCACCCATGGTCCCTGTTCTGCAGAATCATCCGGGTATTATATTGTAGAAGCACCCCTCGTTCATATACTGCAGAAGCCCTTGGGTCCTATACTGGAGAAGAACCCCCGCCCAGGTCCATATACTTCAGAAGCCTAAGGGTCCTATATTGTATAAGCACCCCCGCAGGATGAAGATGTTGATCATTCCCCCCACCCCACCACCCGCCCCCATAAAAAATTCTCCCCCCCCCCCGCGTCTTAAACATTCTCTCCTAAATAACTATTTTTTATTTTAAAAGATATAAGTTTAGGTTGCTAGGTGCGGATGTGATTAAGCAACCTTTGTTTCACTGTTATTGATACATCCGGACAGAAGTTATGGGATGACTTGATACAACCGGACAATGCATTTTTATCAAGTTGTTACATGAATACATTGGCTGATTTCAAAATCACCAGTAAATAACATTGAAAAAGTTTTTAAAGAACAGACCCGTTGACCCCCGGGGACATTTTTTTTTGTAATTTTGAGATATTATGATCCAAGTATATGTGCGGTCCAAAAGATGTAAACTTTTTGACATGTCGCCGCATAGTTTTTTTAGGAGTAGCTGCACATACAAACAAACAGACATACAGACAACTGCCCTTTATATAGGAAGTATTTATATGTATATGTATATATGTATATGTATATATGTATATATATATTTATACATATATATATATATATATTTATGCATATATATATATATATATTTATATATGTATGCATACACACACACACACACACACATATATATATATATATATATATATATATATATATATAGTACACAATGAAAATATATATGGCAATCAAGCTACACAGAGGCGTTTCATCTCCGGGGGTAATCGTCAGGCTTAATGCATGGAGTTATTTTTGCAGGTACTTTTATATACATGGCTTGCTAGTTAAACAATCAGATTCTTCGTTGTTCCCTCAGCCAATCGTTGGGCTTCCCTTGAACAAAGGCATTGTTGGTGACACTTCTACATTTTTTAACAATGGATTTTCCTATATCCTGTTTCCTTAGTTTTGTCAATACAGTGGGCGAATTTATTTTAACACGTGATTTCTTGTATTTCTATTTTAAGTTTTAAATTTTAACTAATTCAGTTTTTTAAATTTATTTATTTATTTATTATTTATTATTTATTTATTTTATTTATTATATATCATTCTAAGGTAAATTTATTTCTGTGTAAAAAGCTGTTTGCTATTTCACTTCTAGAATTTAATAGGTTTCGCGGATCTTTAAAATTTAGGATTTCGTATTTTTCATTCAGGCATAATCTACAGGGGTCGTCTAAGTTTCTACATGTACTGGCCTGTCTTACTATTTTCCATTCAATTATTGGTGAGTGTCCCTTTTCTTTGAGCTCCCAATAATGGTCAGCTAGTGCTGTTTTAGTTCGACGTTCTTTGTTTTAAATGTGCTTTTATGGTCATAGTATCTGGTCTTAAAGTCTAGGGATGTCATACCCACGTAGTATTTCTTGTTATTTGTGTCTTTCGTTGGCAAATATCGTTGCTTGGTATACAACACTTTTAGTTAGGCATTTATTTTGTAGTGGACAAAGTTTACGATTTATGCAGTTACATCTTTTCTCTTCATTGCTAACTTTTTCTTTTCTATTCAGGTTGTTATTATTAGTGGTTTGTTTATTTCTATTAGTATTGTTTATATTTTTGTTCTTCGTGGTGTTATTTTTTTTATATTTTCCACTTTGTTTATTTTTTTCTTCTCTATTGTTGTCTTTTAGTATTTTGTTGTTGTGTGCCTTAATTATCATTTCTAGGTTTTCACAGCAGCTGTAGGATAGTTTTAGATTATTTTTATTGAATATTTTATGTAGATGGTTGGTTACGGGGAAATGTTTCTCAATCAGATTTAGGAATGTTTTGCCTAGTTTAGTTTTTAGCATCTGGTTATAGGGAGGGGTGTATTAGATTATATTTCTTTTACTTTTGTTTTTATTTTTTATTGTGTTGTAATTATTGGTGTCCTGGTTTTTATATTTAATTTCGGTATTGTGGTAACCACTATTTCTTAGAGCTGTACTGTAAATGTTGATTGATTTTTTTAAAACGCTTTTGTTGCTAGAATTGTTGATAAGCCTACTTTCGATCGAATTCGGGATATGTTTTTGATTGATGGGAGTTGATTAGACTTTGGGTGTACGTATATTGGGTAGGCGTTATCTTTTAGGTATGGTTCGTAAGTGTTTTTACTTAAGTTTAGTGTGACGTCTAGAAAGTTCGTTGTTTTAATGTTAGCCATTACTTCTACCTTTAGGCCTAGTTTTTTCATTTCCATATGTATAATTTTCTTGAAGAGTTCTCCCTTGACTTTGTTAGAGTCTCTTATTATCGCTAATCCATCATCTCTATAAAGGCCGATATCCGTATTATCGAATAGATTTCTGAGTGTATATAAAATGAATAACCCCACAAGATCAGATGCCTCCGCAGAGTCAAGGGCACCCATGGCCAAATCAAAGGAGTTTGTCGCATTTGTTTTAATCCATTGGTCCTCGTTGTTGATTAAAACTGATCTCCTACATTTTTAATGATGTGAATTTCATCCTTGGATATATCGGTATATATCTCGGCGAATTCTAGGGCGATATTGAAGAGTTCTTCTGATATGGATGGGTAGAAGTCCACTATGTCGAATTGTAAGAAGGTACAATTGTTCTTATTGTTTATCCTGTTAAACCAAGTGATTGCGTCGGCAGTATTCACCCATTGGTTTAATTCTAGGTCTTTTCTTATTTGTTTGTTAATTCTAGATAGAATTGTTTGGTTGATTGTTCCTATTTCTGGTTTGGTCGGATTAATAAAGCGAGTGCTAGGGTTATTGTTAAAGTTACTTTTGTGGTCTTTAAATAAAATATAGGCTTCCTTAGGTTTTAACTTACTAACTTTATTGCTAATTTTTAGTTTATCTGTGATTTGTTTACTTTCAGTATTTATTATATCTATGTAGTTATGTTCGCTTGTATCTAGTGTTTTGTAGTTTTTTGTAAAATTTTCTGTTAGTAGTTTGTTATACTCTTGTTTATCTATTTTGTAAAAAATTCTAGTTTTGTCCGCTTTTACGAATATTTTGTTAGAGTTGTTTATGTTTTTAACGATAGCGTGTAATTGATTTTGGAAATTATTCTGTTGTTTGTGAAATTCTAAGTTTTTAATTACATTAAAGAGATCATTTTCAAAGCTAGTCATGAGATCTATTGGTTTAGCGTTTTTTAGGCTTTTGAATCCGTAGCATTCTTTTGTATCTACGTGTTTATCTTTATTGTTAATGAAGAAGTGTGCTCGCCATCGCATTCGGCGTATTAGTTCGTCCGTTTTTTAAATTAATTTAATAATGTATCCATGCTTCTAGGTGTTGGGATATTCTTAAGTGATGTTAATAATTTAATTTTTTCCATATTATCTTTAGTGGTGAAATAAATTCTTGTGAGAGTGCTCAACTGTTTGAGGAGCTAGATATTAGTAATTCATGTGTCCACGTAAAATATTATATGAGGATATATTTTTTTATGTGTCAGTTTTCAGTATTTACTTACGGAATTTGGACCGGAAGTCTTCCATGCTGCATCACAAATTGGACTAATTGTAATTTAAGGTTAAAAAAGAGGCTTGAAAAATTTATACTTTCTTTTGAAATGTCTCATGTGTATTGTGATTGTTTTTTTCTTATTGTACTTTTTGAACTTGACACTCACGATAGCAAAAGGGAAGAGTTTTTAAAATTTATTTTTCAATGTTTTTTTTAGACATATTTTTAATGTATTTTAAAACGTACTTTTAAACGTACATCTGTAAATATTTTTAAATAATTTGAAATTCCTTAACACGATATTCTTGCTTTTAGCCGAGACAATTGTTATCTCTGATTAAACATGTGTTTTCAACTGTGAACATCTATTTTTTATCATTTTTCAGGGTAAAATAATTAAAACTTTTTATATATATATATATATATATATATATATATATATATATATATATATATGTGTGTGTGTGTTATAATAGAATAATCTAAGGAGGAAATCCGGGTATGAGAGCTCAATGTGGTATACAGAGCAAGATTAACATAAAATATAATAACACGAAATTACATAATCGTCGATGCAACAATTTATTTCAACCTTCCGGTTTTTTCAAGCATCACACAGACAATTACTATATTGAGACTGAAAGAAAATTGAATTACGACAATTTTAACAGAACCAGAGAGAGAGTGGTTGTAGCAACCAATTTGATACACACATATATATATATATATATATATATATATATATATATATATATATATGTGTGTGTGTGTGTGTCTGTGTGTGTGTGTTCTGAATTGGGAACTATTCTCAACTTGCTATGTGATCTTACTCTAACTTTTTAATCTGAGAATGTGTATTTCATAAGGGAAATTAAAACCACGTGCATGAGATGTTTCTTACCCGGCTACAGGTGTTTCCTAAAATCATTGAAAGAATATTTTAAGATTATTTAAAAAGATTAGTTTGAAAATGTCACACATTTATTTTTACCGTTCCTATTTCGTAAATATTTGATTAAGTAAATCACATATAGTTATAGTTTTCTTGGGAGAAAGCTGGCTGGAAATGCTCGACATAGTTACAATATAATTGAATGGTGTTTTTACAAACCGAATTGATTGAACTACAGATTTTTATAAAAGTTGAATTTTAAACGAAAAAAGATTAAATTTAAAAGCAAATAAAGTACGAATTAAAGAAGCCCATTTTAAAATTGCAACAAATTAATTTTAAATTTAAAAAAACGATGAATAAGAAATGGATTAATTAACCTGTTTTAAAACAGGTTAAATTCAGATTTTGTCAATTTATAATTCAGAGTTTGAATTTGAATTTAAAATTCTGTAAATCAAATTCATATTTGTTATGGTTAGAATTTTTTTAGATAATGATTAATAATAATCTTGCTATGTAGATTTAGCTGTCCATCTTATCTTTCTATGTATTGCTGTTGATATATATTGTCGTTTGCTCGGTGTTATAGAAAACGGACGACTTATTTATACACATTATATGGATGGTGAGAGTTAAAATTTAGATTTCGTACATTGAAAGTTGGCTTCCGATTTACAAGTGTTATACATCAACAATCAGTGGGAGTTATCACACACAAGATGCGCCTGATTACGGTTGGAGTTTACATCGGCGAAAACGTTGTGAGAATAACATCCACAGTGAGAACAGTAGTCCGAATCATCGAAATAATTAAAATTCATATTTTTTTTTAATTTGAGGTTCAATTTTGTTTATTCTTGAAAACTTTATTTTAAAAACGAAACGTTGTAAGATTGTCGATCCAAACTCATGGACCAAATTTTATTGTGATATTTTCTGATATAAATCCTGTTGTCATTATCATCCTAAACTCTGCTTCATACCTAATAAATGTAGTTTATTTACAAAATAAAACGGCATATCATGTCATTAGTTTACATCTTATTTCTATCAATTGATGTATCGAAAAGAAATCGCTGAAATAAGATTATACGACATGCTTTTTTAAGACAGACAATATTATGACCTACACTGGTCAATTACATCATATATGGTTCATAAGACAAATGGTTAAAGCCGTATAATTCCTGGTTAGTTGTGTCAGATCTTAAGGGTCTTATCATGATCGGAGGAATATCTATATCATTTATATTATATATTATATATATATATCATATATCATATATATATATATATATATATATATAATATATATTATATATCATATATATATTATATAAAATATATATTATATATTACATATACGCCATATATATATTACATATAATATATATATATACCCTTTATATATGTTATATATACATTATATATATATTCATGTATTTAATATATATATATATATTGTATACTTATATATATATATATATATATATATATACAACATATTGTATTTGTAATATATTTATATACATATTATATATTTATATACATATTATATATTTATATGCATGTAATATATTTATATACATATTATATGTTATATATATTATATATGATATAGAGATATTATATATATATATATGATAAATATATTATATATATGATATATATGTTTATATGATATATATATATATATTATATATTATATATATATATTATATATATAGTATATATATATCCTATATATATAATATATGTATACTCTATATATTTTTCATATATATTATATATATATATATGTATATCATATATATATATATATTACCTTTTATATATATATATACATTGTATTATATATATATATATTATATTTTATATATATATATATTATATATTTTATGTATATATATATTATATTATGTATATGTTATATTTTACATATATATATATTATATATATACTATATAAATATATTAATATATATATATTATATATATATATTATATTATATATATATATTATATATTATATATATATATTATGTTTTATATATTTATGTGTGTATGTTATATTTTATAGATATACATCATATGTTATATATATAACATTTTATATATATATATATATATATATATATATATATATATATATATTATATTTCATGTATATATGTTATATGTTATATGTATTATATCTTCTGTATATATATATTATATTATATATATATCGTGTTTTATATATATACTATTTTATATATATATATGTATCTATATAATATTTTTATATATATATACATTATATTTAGTACATATATAAGACATTTTCTATATATATATATATATTATATTTTATATAAATATCATATTTTATACATATATATCATATTTTATATATATATCATATTTGTTTATATTATATTTTATATATATATATAAATATATTATTTTATATATATATGTTATATTATATATGTATAATATATTTTATATATATTATATTTCATATATATATTAGATATACGTATTATATTTTTTATATATATGCATTATATTTTACAGATATATATTATATATATATAATATTTTATATATATATGTTATATTATATATATAATACATTATATGTAAATAGATACTTTATTTTATATATTATTATTACATTTAATATATATATATCATATATATATCCTATATTTATATATAGTCATATAATATATATATATATGTATTTTAAAGATATACATATATATATTATACTATATATATACTATTTCATGTTTTATATATATGTATATTACATTTTATATATATATATACATGTATTATATATTGTTGTTTATGTATACACGTATTATTTATCATTATATATATATATATATATATATATATATATATATATATATATATATTATATGTTATTTCCTTGTGATTTTATAGCGATGGAATCGTCGATTGTACATTGTTCATCACACTATTTTAGATTTTTCAGAAATCACGAGTACTTTATTCCTGTGACTGAATGAGTTTTTTGTTATCTTTGTATAGCTTCTCCTTCTTCAATCTATCACTACTTTGCAATCATTACTTGTCTCAATAAAGTTTTCTCTATTCGTAGTTTACCTATGGCGGACGAATTTTCGGAAGGCCTTCTTTCTCTCAGCAATAGCAGTAGCACATTCTGAGGTGAACTAGTGAAGAGAGTGGGGTTTGCTGAAGAATTTTCGCGTGAGGGCATAAGCATCAATGCCTGCTTTTACTCGTTCGGTTAGCTCATTTTAAATTTTATATATATATATCATATAATATATATATATATTAATACATATATATATTATATATATATATATATATTAATATATATATATATTATATATATATATAATATATATATATATATATATATATATATATATATATATATAATTATGAAGGCCAATATATGTATAAGCACATACGATCAGTTGCTTTTTCACTTTGCAGTTTCTTTAAAAGATTCAGTTAAATAATTGTCAATTAGCCACAGCAAAAATAACCGTAGCGACTATATCAAATTATTTGTTACGGATGTTGTCTTTTTGTCTGTTTCTATGGCGTATTTACATTTCAGGGGGGGGGGTGTATTGTAATTTAATGATCTGAGGGTTTGGGTTAATTTCTGGTGTGTCCGACTGTTATTAAATTACAGAGTTGGGGGGCAGTACTTTTATTATTGTTTTGTGTGTTGTATTAATTTGGGGGGAAGTGCTTATGTTTTAGGATAAACATTTTATAATAACAGAATTTATTAGCTGGTATCTAATGGGGGAGTGTAACAATTATCTCCTAAGGTATCAAATCAAGCAGATGTGCCATTATAGGATTCTTATCTTTATAATGTGGAATCTTTGTATTTTAATCCATACTGTTAACGTTTACCTTAACGTGTATGTGTTTATGAGATGACCTGTGTGTATTTGTTAGATTTAAATCTAGGCCATATATATCTTATTATTTTGTTTAATGGTATTTAATGAATTGTTAGTATTGAAGTATTAGATGTTTTAAACCTAAAAAAATAGAATATAATGATGTATATTCATTTATGTTATTTGTGATTGGCAGTGATTATGTGGATGTGAGAGTAGGGTATGTTTTCCGACGTGATGTGTATGATATATTTGAGGGATGGAGGGTTTGTTATGTTGTATATTAAGAATTATACTTGGGTATACTTGGAAAGGTCCTAGGGCGGGTCGATAGCTCTTGTATTTTTTATATGCGGATAGTGTGGTGAGAGATATTACTGAGTTTTGTGTTTTCGTTATTTTTCGTTCGATTTGGCTAGTAGAAATTTTCATCTGTTGAATCATAGTTTGAATATCTCAGTTCTGACGTCCAAACAGTTTATGGAATGATTATAAATCACCTGTACGATCCTGAATATTTCTGTGGTGTATAGTAGGCAATTTCTGCCGATAGAGCTAAAAGCTTTTTTTTTGTCGATGATGCTCCATTTAATTTCATATAGAGAACTGTACATTTCAGCTCCAATTTTGTGGTTGCTAAAGAGATGATTCCTTTTTTCTTCGGATATTTTAAAATGTTATTGTTGGCGTACAGTCTCTGTTTGAAAGTTCCTCGATAAACAAAACATGATAGTCCTACCTCAAGGAATTGCCTACTATGCTGCACAGAAAAATGCAGGATCCTAAAGGCAATTAATAACCCTTACATAGAATGTATGAATATCAAAAATCGTTAAATCACCGAGATTAAGTGATATCAAACCCGATAAGTGATAGATGGATTACCATAGGGAATACCAGGCGCTGTATATTGGCACATAGTTATGGCTAAACAGCGTCGTCAACCTGCGGTGCTTAATGTGGCGATAGTGGAACAACCCCTGAATGAAAGACACGAATAAGGTGAAAGTAAAGCAGGGAGGGATCAAAACCCTTGATGATTATGATTAATTTTTATTTACATTTTTACGATACTGATCACAGAAAACAAGTATGCTTTGATTACTGACGAGAATAATCTATAAATGAATGTTAATAAACATAAGAAACATATTTAAAACATAAAAGTTTATTTTAAAAAGATAGAGGAAAAAATAAAATATGTCGTTATGTTGTTCTTCTAAAGAATAAACACATTGCGTTTCATGTATTAATGGAAATTAAATAATTCTAAAATTGATTAGATTTCCAAAGCTTTGTGTTTAGAAATATGTTCATCGCGTTGTAATAATAACATTGGCGCGTGTGTACAAGCATATTTCTTTGGGAAGACACCATGAAAGGAACTTCTCTCAATAACGCATTCGACACGCTCTCCTTTGTCGTGAACTCAGTTGAAAAGATTAGACTATTAATGTTTAAATGGTTTTGTTGAGGATATTTGAAGATTTAACTTTGGACCTTTTGTTCGTCTCACAGCTTTTTTAATTATCTGTTCTATATCGTTAAAAGACTTTTCAAAATTTGCTTGCCGGGATTTTCTGTTGTACACCAAGAATTAGATACTCGTTCTAAAGAGTCCGTGCATAATAGCTAAAAAATCAATATTAAAAGGTTTCGTTCTCTGATTCAAAATCCCTTTCCCCGGTCATAGAAGGAAACGAATCAATAAAATAATCTTGCGAATATTCTATTGATTTGCTTAAACAGCATCCGTTTATTATCGTAATGCGCAGCGAATCCTTTAGAAAAGACGTCGCTCCTTTAGACAACCGGAGGAGGGTTGCCAAGAGAGGAATACTAATCACTCACGCATTTCAAAACGCAGCTCCGGACGACGATCCGTGTAAAATCAGTGCAGTTACACTTCATTGTTTGTATATTTATTTTTTTAGTCTGAAATATTAAAAAGATATAGAACAACGGCAATTATGGCTGGTGAGCACTTTGAACCTGTCATTTTGTGTTCAATTTTATTTCAGGACTGTTAATTTATTGATAATGCACGACACCATATATTCAGGAGAAATAAGGGATATTTTAGGGAATCTGCAAGGGAATATACTAATAATTCGAAACGCGTAGCCAAACATTGACATAACGCTTCATTTTCTAAGAGAAATAATTTACTTGTGTCAAATATCGCTGAGATGTCCAACAGATATTACACTTTGACCTTAGCGAAAAGGCTACGGAACCATGAACACTATTTTTTGTGACTAGGCATTTTTAATTTTAAAACAAATTGATTAAATCGGAATATTTTGTTAATGGGCGGTGTAGTGCAGTATCGGTTCTGTTGTCATGAGACTGTCCTTCCAGAAATTACCTCCTCCATCTGTAAGGGTGTGTAGGTTGGAGAGGGGTTCTCCCCAAATTAGAAATCCCCAAGACTCGTTTTAGTCAGAATATCTTTTAAGAGTGTGGGGGGGGGGAGTATCGGTTCTGTTCTCATAAAATCGTCCACGCAAGAATGACTTCCTCCTTTTTGGGTGGAGAGAAATAGTGTTCGTTCATCATGATATTATCCTCTGTACAGGGGGGGAGTCAGTGTAGTATATGTTTGTTCACCATAATACTAGCTAAGGAAAAACGATAACTCATGTTTATAATAAATATATCATTTTTAACTAGAACATTTGAAAGTTATCGGTCTTTATTAGCCAGCATATTAATCTTTGTTTATTAATAGGGCGACTATATTTTTCCAGACAATTTTTATTTAGGCGTTTTACGTGGGCAATGCTATGTTTTTTATATTATCTAAATAAATGGTGGATGCTATCTGTTATTTCCGTTTGAGGGGAATAAGTATAACCTCTGGGTGGGGGTTGTTTACCTCTATTATATTGATGGTGTGTTAATAATATTACTATTTAGAGGTTAACAGCCCCCACCCAGAGATTAAACGTATGCCCCTCAAACGGAAATAACAGATAGCATCCATCAATTTGTTTATAACCAATGTTTGTTTTCAACACTACTGGTTATAAACGGGACATATCAACGAAACACCGCTTGTTTTAAGATACGGCTTTTCCCGATTAAGATCAAGAAAATACGAAAACACGAATTCAATAAACAAAAAAAAAAGAACATATTATTGCATAATCTTTTTCAGCACTATATCGAACAATTAATCCGATACATAAATGTATTCTCAAAAACAACAAGCAAGCACCCTAATTTCACTAACTTAAACGGCAAACTTCATAGCGGTCCCTTTCGTATTTTTTTAGACTAGGTAAAACAATAACATTACAAATCCAATAAAGAACAGATAAATTAATCAATAAAACATGCTAACAGATAAATAAATAAATAAATAACACTTGCTAAGCAATATAATAAAGGCCTTTCATACACGAACTAACATCGATATCCCTTAAGTCTTAGTTAATCACTATCCAAAACCGTTTTTTTTCGGGGACCCCCTCAGGGATACACCGTTTTCTGTCATTGTTGACGTCATTCCCTATCGAGACATGACTACAATCATTTCAGATTGCCGATGATTCCACTGGGCACAGAGATTTACTAAAGATGTCTAAATCTGCCCTTTTGGATGAAACCGCGGTACATTGCTGAAATATGTAATATACAGTATCTAACTAAATTATATCAACTCTCTTATATGATCGAGCACTTTATTTGATTTCTTTTTATATACAACCTGACACATTGTATATATATATATATATATATATATATATATATATATATATATATATATTATATCAATGGAGGCGCGAGAGCGCTCTATTCACTTCATAGACTTAACGAATGGCGGATGCTGGAAATCTCTTTGCTTTGATCAATCATAACTCAAAAAGGATAGACTAAATTAGTTAAAACTTTGCACAACATTTATATTAGATAGGTTTTATAAGTGTGTAGAATTTCAGCATCATTAGTCAAGGTAACCAAGAGATCCAGAAAGCTCAATCATGAATTCATGTTATCTGTGTGTATGTAGTACGTACGTGCCACCCTGTATCTCATCAACTATTTGATGGATTCAGCTGATTTTTGCAGAGATAAAGGGTCGAGATAATGGAATTTTAATTTCACTTTACGATATACCTTAGTTTTCCAGAAAATTCGAAACAACCTTAAAAAGGACCAGTATTACTACACTTTATTCTATATTATATCGACCATTTGATGGATTCAGCTGATTTTTCGTAAAGATAGATGTTCTAGTGTCTAGTTGATGGCATTTTAATTTCAGTTTACCCTATCAATTTGTATCCCAGAAAATTCCAAAAGAAACTGAAAAAATTACTAGTCTACATACAGTTTATTCTGTATCTCATCAACGTTTTGATGAATTTAGCTGCTTTTTCCAGAGATAGATGCTCTGGGCTCTAGTTTATAGGTTTCTAATTTCAGTGTACCAATATACCGTAGTTTCTAAGAAATTTTTCACACCTTAAAAATGACTAGTCCACGTACACTTTCTTCTATATCTCATCAGCTATTAGATTAATTCAGCTGTGTTATGGCACAAATATAGGCTGTATTGTGTTTTCCTTTGTACACTGAATATCTTGTTGTTTACTTATGTGAATAACTTTATTATATTTCTCTCTGCTCCAAAAATGTTTGATTTATTTATTTATTTATGTCATTCAAATTAAATAGTTTTGCATTGTGTCATTGTCAATTTTCAAACACACTGACTGTAAAATGATTGAATCACCATTTATTGTTTGCAACGAATACATGGTAACGTTTAAAAAAATAGTTCTAGTTTGAATTGTATCATGAGTAAATAAACACTCATCATAATTTTAAAAAATATGTACCTGTGAATATTGGAAGAAACATTGATTAGTCAAACTACCAATTATATCAGTTATGAGAAGGCGTTGCATTGAGGCAAAGCCTTTAAGAAAAGTAGTGGCATTCCATGAAAAATGCCAGTATACTGAAATAATATGCCCTTAATAGGGTTAAGATGAAAATTCATATACACTAATCGTACAAAAGCAAGGAAATTCCCAAATGTTTACACTTTTATTTTTATTAATGGTATGCAAGCAAAACAAGGCTACGTATTTTACTGGTAGGAATTTTATTTCAGCGCACCTGACACACTTCATCCATTCATACATAGATATTTATACTGTGGTGATATATGATAATGAAATGGTTTGATTGATTACACTTTGTCATTAAGGGTATGATTATACCATTAATGACAAAGTGTAAACATTTGGGAATGTTCATGCTTTTGTACATTTAGTATATATGAATTTTCATCTTAACCCTATTAAGGGCATATGATTTCAGTATACTAGAATTTATCATGGAATATATATGATGACTT
Organism: Sepiola atlantica; assembly: GCA_963556195.1. Taxonomy (NCBI): domain Eukaryota; kingdom Metazoa; phylum Mollusca; class Cephalopoda; order Sepiida; family Sepiolidae; genus Sepiola; species Sepiola atlantica. The sequence goes on from OY744555.1 coordinate 40,399,096, forward strand.
TCTGTTAAATGCTTGTGTGTGTCTATGACAAAAATATACATACATTTTCATTGTGGTCTCTTGGTCTTACAGGATACCAAGGCAAATAATTCATCTGGTCTTATTGAATATCCAGCTAAGTTCTGTTACTTCAGTTAACATTACTTGCTGCATAGTATGATATATATATATATATATATATATATATGTATGTATATATATATATATATATATATATATATATATATATATATATATATATATATATAGACATACATTTTCTCTTACCCACGCATTCCAATAACACATCAATATGACACATGCTTAACAAACTAGGCATTCCAACAGTACACACCACATCACAATCCATGAAACAAATATTAAACACATCCAGGCATTTCCAAAAAAAGAACCCACATCCCATGCCGGCTTATACACTGTCCCATACAATGATTGCCATCAAATTAACGTGGGAGAAACAGAACGGGATTTGAAAAAAAGATTGAATGAACACAAACGGGACATATAAAACAATAACCTTCTCAGCGCACTTTTCTCCCATGAACTTGAGCATGGTCCTGCCTTCAAATTTGAAAAATTCGAAATCACCAAATACATCCACCACAAAGCTCGGCGAAGACTACTGGAAACTGCACTCATCACTGCCTCCAACACCATCAAGCAACGAAATGGGTTCTATAACCTATCTCCTTTAATCAGCAATATCATCCTTACTGAACAAAGACTCATCCCAATTCATGAGTGACATCCATTTTTTTCTCTCAGATCCCAATGACACCCACCCACTTATCTCCGCATACACACCCCACACACAGACATCTTCGTTCTCAACGAATCTTAACTTTTATAACTTACTCTTTCCCTCACGTTCTGAATATATAAAGCCGATCAAACATTCTCACTTTTCAAAATATTTCAAATATTTCAAACCTATCACAACAAATATCCCCTCTCCCCCTCACAAATTTTCCCCTTTCAATCACTTATCTCGCACTCTCACCCTTCCACACCTGCCACTCTTAAATCCCCTCATCTTTTCAAACCCTCACTAAAACCGTGACGAATACCTATCCACCAAAATCACAGAGCCTCCCCCTCTTTTTCTACTTATCTTCTATTCCTATTTTTATTTCATTTATATATATATATATATATATATATATATATATATATATATATATATATATATATATATATATATATAATGCCTTTCTGTTAAATGTGTGTGTGTGTGTGTGTGTGGTTTACAGGCATCTGAGTTCAGTGTCGCACCAAACGGAAGCCATGTTTTATACTGAAGTCGGAAATATACAATTGCCAAATTAAATTAAATATAACATCAGATGTAAAGCACTTATTGAATGAAAGAAATGAAAGATTTAGATTCGCGAATAATCTATCCATGAAAAATCGTATGTTTATTCTGGGAAATTTAATCAAAATGCCCGAGGAACCCTGTCCAGGATTTTTCAATCACGAGGATCAGAATTAAATGGACTAAATGTTCCCCGCGTTTTAATTTGAAATTAAAACAGCAATTTTATTGATTTAACGTCGTTTTCAGAAAGAAAATTAATGTTTATTGTATAAATAAATGCTATTAGAAACACCATCAAATCACTTTTGGCAATTTTCGAAAACACAATTTAATTTTCTTTTGAAATAAAGAAGTGCTCGAACTGCAAGATGTTCAAAGAAACCGGGCAAAATAAATGTTTATAGGATTATATTTTGCTTAATTTCCGCAAGGATTATTCGTTTACTGATTCTTTGTTTCGTTTCGTGACGCGTTCGAATCTTGTAAATTGGTCAAATACTTTTGTTCCATTGTTAGTTTATTGGTTTAGATTTTTAATTTACGGTCGCCGCGCAAGAGATTGTTTGCCTACAATTTATCAGGAGGCATGTCATCCGCCAAATGGATACCACCACGAATGATGGTATAAGCTACACCGAGTTCAATACCATCGGTGTATTACGTTGTCAGCAGAGACTCTTTATTAATATATTACGATAAATAATAGAATTGTAATATTATAAACATATCAAATATACTTTTTTCATTATTGAACATTTTTTTCACAAACAGACGACAAAAAATGGGAAAATAAGCAGCTACATGGATGATTTATAAAACTGACTAAAGAAGAAACGTAAAAACAGGTGGACATAGATACGAAAAAAATAATTAAAAACGGAATCGCTATTGAAAGCCGCATAGAACAGGATTTCCTATTGAGAAAAATCCTCAAATGCGAAAACCAACCGACATAATCAAATAATGTCAACCAGTTACAGGTAAGATTAAATAAAATAAAACAAAAATATAGAAAAACGAAGAGTACCTTAAATGTCCGCAATCCCATAAACTGATATACCTCGTCAAAAAATATACACACATGTGGAAAAACTAGTCTAGGGTTGCACCACACAAAATGGTCGTGACGGGTCGTGAAGCATATGCAATTTCCGATTTCCGATATTCGGGTTGTTCCCTTCGCGTCTGGTTTTTCGTGATTTTCGGTGTTTTGTTTTTATTTATTTTTCCCCGACGTCGGAACCGGAACAGTACGCGGTCGTAGGTCATCATAACCTCAATTTAATTTCATACACCCAAAATAAAAGAAAAATGTCTACTTACCCGTGGTGCAATTATCTGTCGAAAAACTAATAAAAACCTCAAACTAGAAATAATAGTCAAGAGTAATGAAATAGCTTACGACCTCACACAGCAAGCGAGTCGGCATTGTTTAAAGCAACAGACCACAACGAAGGCTGAGGAGAGTCTATAAGGGCAGATTTGAAACCGACGGTGCCGATGTTGTTCGTATCTTCTATAATACATATATCAATATATATTACGCCCTTGGCTTTGATTTTTTATAAAAAATCGAGCTGGGGTTGTATCCTAGTAATCTTACATACATATATCTATCTATCTATCTATCTATCTATATATACATATATACATATATATATATATATATATATATATATATATATATATATATATATATATATATATATATATATATATATATATATATGAAATTAAAAATCGAAGAGCGGAAGACCTTTTCGCTTAACGTTTCGCCCAAATTTCACGTGGACTTTGTCAGGAGCGGACGAAGAATACAACAATGACAAAAGACGAGAAAGTCTGTAAATTATGGGGAATATATATAGTGGTTGGGTTCATGTTGAGATGAAGGGTATGCCAAAAAAAAACAATATATATATATATATATATATATATATATATATATATATATATATATATATTCCCCATAATTTACAGACTTTCTCGTCTTTTGTCATTTTTGTATTTATCGTCCGCTCTTGACAAAGCCCACGTGAAATTTGGGCGAAACGTTGAGCGAAAAGGTCTTCCGCTTTTCCATTTTTAATTTCATACTGTCGGATTATTTTTATCCTTTCATATACTCATATATATATATATCAGGAAATGATAATCTGCATGGAAATGCCACCATACAAGAAAAGCATGGTGAGTACTGTGCTCCTGGGGAGGCTTATTTTACTTACATTTCAGACAAATTCAACAGCCGTTCACAGTGAAACTAATGGTAAACTGTTGTTTCGAAAATCAAAGTTTCGAATGAAGTGGAGAGTACTGTAAATCTGAGGAGGCGTGTTGTCATGCAGAAAACGCTGTTGTTTCAAATAAGTGATCACTAGTAATGACTCATGAATAGATTATTAGAATAACAAGAACAAGAAGTTTGTGCAAGGGCCTCTCATCTTGGAGAAGGCCGAGTGCGACGCTTGGGCGGCGCTATTCCTCCGGTTACAACTAAGAAGTTAGACACGGGAAAAATACGGCAATTGCAGACAATGGAAAAGAAACACAGATGAACAGTGTAAAAGAATCGTTGTGTTTAATTCACCAAATGTACAAGAAGAGAACTGGAGAAAGAATGTTGATGAGGATATATCTGGAAGCAGAAAGACTGGAAAGACAGGGGTGACGTCACTGGAAGCAGGAAAGCTGGAGTGGCATCACTAGAAACAATGGTGACGCTGGAGTGGCGTCAATGGGGGCTGGAATGCTGGAGTGGCATCAATAGCGGCTGGAATGCTGGAGTGGCGTCAATATGGCTGGAATGCTGGAGTGGCGTCAATGAGGGCTGGAGTGGCATCAAAGTATGGAATAAAAAGAAGAATGAACGCTCTGCATCGTTTCTGTGAATATAAAAGTACATTATTTTTAATTATAAATAACGAATTTACTTCTACTACTAAAGACATCTTAGTTTTCTGTCGTAATTCGAAAGAATGAAGGTTTATTTTTTCCTCAAGGTTTATTTTTTCTGCAAGGTTTATTTTTTCTGCAAGATTTGTTTCTTTTGGATCAACAATTTCAAACGTATTTAAATTTAAACAACAAATTTTAAAACTCAATTTTCTGTTACATAATTATATTTTTATTCAAAATCAATTCCTTGCGATAACTGAACACATCTTTCTATTTTCAATCTTGCTGCATAGCATGTACAAGTAAATTTATTCAATCATCAAATATTAGAAGATCATTTTTCTCTGTCAGTCAAAATTAATTGAAAAGTATTTCTGTATCAAATTTCCCCCCAAAATATGTTTTACTTTAATAGGAAGATATTTAAAATTAATGGCATTTTTTTTTAAGTGTTTGCAGTTCCTTTTTAATATGTTTTAATGTGAGATATTTTTATGCGATTACTATTTCGAAAAATTAAGTTTGGGGTTTGACTAATTTATTTCTTGGTTGGTTTTGTCAAGCAAATCAGCGAAAGTGACAAAACTGCAAAGGGAAAGGTTGATTATAAAAAAAACACTTACTCATTATAACCTTCAGAACGTGTTTTGCATTGTTCCAGGTAAGTCGTTAACGATTTAAATTCAACGACGCTAAAGTGGCATCACAGTACAACATCGCATTACGTTTAGAATTTTAAAATGTTACCACTTGCTTCATGTTTACTTTAGGTTGTTGTTCTTTTATGTAGATAGCTTCCAGTATTTTATATATTTATATATATATATATATATATATATATATATATATATATATATATATATATATATATCGTACAATTTTGTATAATCGGACTACTGTTCTAATCTTGGGTGTTTTTATCACCATGTTGCAGTCGATGTAATCTTCGACCTTCTTCAGGTGTACTTTGTCGAACTCGGGAATCTTTCTGTCGAACGCGGAAATCTGGACGAAATTTCGAACAGAATCCACGGGGATAGCATGCTCTCAGAAGAAGTCGTATCGGAAGAAGTCGTATCGGCCGCACTGAGTGTTAGACCTTCCCCTTTCAGATGACTGCCACTATGAACTGAATTATACTTAGTACTTGCGGGCAATTCTAGTATGAATTTTCGGAGCTATAAACTTATACTTATTTTTTATAACCCTCATCTAAAAAATTCCGAAGCATATATATATATATATATATATATATATATATATATATTTATATATATATATATAATATTATATATGGAAGTATGTGGAAGTGTACGTGTGTAAATAATCCGTTCAAAATCTATTCAAATGTATATTACACGTCTTGCTTGCGTGCAGATAAGTAAATATCGTATGTTGCGAATGAATAAAAAAGATACGTGTTCGATCGACAAAGTTGTAGAGATAATTCTCAAGGTGACAAGTAGAACATTTTCCATGTCACAAAATGATGATTCCATCAATCTTAAACGAATGACCTTTCGTATTTTGTTGGAAAAGATAAAATAAAATAATTAAAAAACAATAAATAAAAACTATACTGGTGCTCAATAAAAATTGCTTTCGCGAAGATAAATAAATAGTTATTTCTCTTAAGAAAAATGATATATATATATATATATATATATATATATATATATATATATATATAAAAAATTGTAAAAGTGAGCGAACATAAGAAACGGATGAAAATGGAATATTCAAATCGGTCCTTTGTTTATTGTAAATGCTTGTATCCAAATATGAAGAAATAGATTAGAATTGCGACTGGAAGACCGTTCGATGGCATTCCTGTCATGACATCAATTTTGTTTTTTATACAATTTCGGCTCGCGTCGAATGCGAATCACTACGGAAATATCTTTCACAAACTAATGGTATATATGTATTAGCAGAAAAAGCGGATGTTACCCGAGATTGGAGCTCATACCTTGTTATTCTCATTTCTGTTAAATTGCATAACATTACAGTTTGGGTTATTAGATATAGAAATAAAATAAAATAAAATATATATTACATTATGACAATAGTTCTTAACGCATTACATGAATACATTTAAAAAATAGTAAGTGCAAATTCGGAATAATTTTTCAGCATCTTAATTTGAGGAGGTAACGCTCAGGCATCCATGCGGTTTGCTATGAAAATACTAGTAGATACTTACGCTGATATATATATATATATATATATATATATATATATATATATATATATATATATATATATATATATATCGGCAATGGAGATCTAAGGACCCACCTAAAATATAATTAAGCATGATCCTGATTTTTCTGTAGCAATATTGAAAGTATTTTAAATTAATTCACGGCATAAAATTAGCTGACGTAGAAAATCGGGAAATTACATTAGAAGTGTAATATTTGAATTAGAGCTACGTGTTTAAGATGTTACGTCAGATGGAGGAAGTTTGCTATGACAAGTGACAGATAAGCTGCTAAAATATTACACTTGTTTCTGAATGGTGAATTGGGGGGTCGTGTTTTGAACTGTTTAGGGATATGTTGAGAGGAGATCAACCAGGTATACATTATACTGTGAACGAAATCTCAAAAGAATTTTTAAACACCAAATTATGGTGTTCTGCTATTATTGATAACTTTAAACAACCGCTATCAATAAAATTGAAAAGAAGTCAATGCGTTTTACTGTCATACCGTCCCAGAGAAAAAATAGCGCCCCTTTCAAGTGGCCAATCAGAATCATCCTTTTTTTATCCTAAAGCAATCCTCCTTTTTGTTTATGTGAACACTAGTTCCGGCTTCAACAATGAATTTGACACCTTTTTCGATACTTTCAAAGTTGACACCTGAACCACCCTTTCCTCGAAGTACCACAGTCTCATCACAGTCCAAATACCGTTCGCATAAATGATAACTTTCTCAACTGGCGGCTGAAATCATGTTTGACACTGAAAATATACGAAAAGATATGTGTATTAGTATATGGAGCTAGTGAATTGTTTGTGAGGGCAAATTGTGATCGGGTGAAACGTCGTCTCTTTGGGTTTTTCAGTTGTTTTATCAGGGATGCTATTGCCCTAAAACAATTTCATTTATATACGTCGGTAAGGAGCCCGATTAATTAAAGAAAGTAATAATTCACCGCTGGTACCCATATAAAAAGAATCATCCATGTTTGTTAAGCTGGGTTAGTGTAATAAGGGGTTTAGGGGTACGGGTACCAATGTTGATGTAATGAGGGGTTTAGGGGTACGGGTACCAATGTGGATGTAATGATGGGTTTAGGGGTACGGGTACCAATGTGGATGTAATGAGGGGTTTAGGGGTACGGGTACCAATGTGGATGTAATGAGGGGTTTAGGGGTACGGGTACCAATGTGGATCTAATGAGGGGTTTCGGGGTACGGGTACCAATGTGGATGTAATGAGGGGTTTCGGGGTACGGGTACCAATGTGGATGTAATGAGGGGTTTAGGGTTACGGGTACCAATGTGGATGTAATGAGGGGTTTCGGGGTCAGGTATCCTATATATGCTATAAGGGTTTATTTGGCATCACTGGCAACCCTTTCATGGTATAGATTGACCCTAAAACATATAAACATCCAAGATTTATTGATTTATCATGAAAACTGACCGAGTTAGTGCTTCACATGTAAATGGAAAATGACTTGTAAACCAAAAAAAGTTATATTCGAAATTTGACACTGTCCCAGAGTCGAATCTTGTCCAACTTTTATATTGTTTAGACTGGACCCAGCTGAATATAAAACCTCCAGAAAATTTAATGTTGCATTTATTTTTGGTAGAGGTACTTTGGTAGTATATACCTATCTAGTAAGCGAATAAGCAGAATCGCTAACATTATGAACCGGAGTCAAAAGAAGGGGGGCAACATAGCTAGATATCAGAATAAAGCAGCAAATAGTGATGAACAGCTGAAAAGCAAACATACTAAAATATTATTGAAAATATGACTTTGTATGATAACAGATGGTTGGGGAAAAAAGAAGCCGGAAGATAAAAAAAAGGATCTAGAGAACAATGGCTTTTGTGTGCAAAAGGATTGTATTAAGCTGCATGATATCTTATACGCATGTCAGCAAAATAAGTCTGTCAACAACCAACAATATATTAAATGGAGAAAAGAAGGGATAAAACATCTAAATAAAAGTGAGGATATAGAATTCCAGTGGTTATTATCTTCTGCTTTCATCGGATAAACGATGTCCAGTACAATCTATAATGCGACGACAGAAAAATGAGAGCCAACTATAGTTCTAAGAAGCTTTAGTTCGCTTACAATCGTGGCATACAAACATAAATAACAATTTAGAGTGTTTTCGACTTGATGTGGTTCTCATTCAAGGGAGATAACCACATCCAATAGAGGTAAATTATCGCATTACATCTAAATCCATGTAGAAAAAATGGTTAGTTTCGATATATTAAAAAATTATTTGCTAATCGAAGAATATGATTGGCATCTGCCAATCATATTCTTTGATTAGCAAATAATTTTCGAGTAAGAACGGCAGTAGTGTAGAACAGTTTTAGATGGAATTAGATTGATTGAGAAACAATATTAAAATATAAACTCTGGACGTATTTTAAGGAACTGTACAATGAAATATTTTAAAGAATATGATACATTATTAAGACGATTCATGGTATCTGCTATTCAAAAAAATCCATCTTTTAAGAGTTTAATTTTTTTAAAAGCACAAAAAACGTATAATTTTACATAGACATAACAAACTAATGCCATACTAAATTCTTACCAATTCCATTCTCTGAAGGAAAGAAAATATCTCACAGATGTATACATTTCCTTCAGATCTGATGAGTGTCAATAATTATAAACAAACTTATGAAGAGTCGTATTTTATGGCTACTTCCGAGTACTGAAGTCCGACCGGAAGTCTTCCATGCTACATCACATATTGGACAGATAGATGCAATTCAATGTAATAAAAAAACGGCTTGAATAATTGATACTATCTTGTGAAATGTTTAATGTGTATTGTCATTGTTTTTATTCTTATTGTACTTTTTGCTCTTGGCACTGACGATGAACACACCGAGGAGATTTGAAGTGTATTTTTAAAACATATTTTTATATATTTTAAAACGTACTTTAAAACGTACATCAGTAAATATTTTGAAAAACTTTAAAATTCTTGAAAACGATATCCTTGGATTTAGCCGAAACAATTGTTATTAAAAACGTTTCTTTTCCTGTTAACATATATCTTTCATCATTTTTACATATTCCTGTTAACATATATCTTTCATCATTTTTCGGGGTAAAATAATAAAAACTGTTTTAAAGTAGCCTAGTCACGTACTATAGAACTAAAGCTGACTTTATGTTATCAAATAATTCTAAATTAGAAGAACTTTGAATGTGGAATATATATATATATATATATATATATATATATATATATATATATATATATATATATATATAATAAGGAATAGAAAAAAAAGAAAACGAAAAAAAAATCGGTTTCGATTTAATGTTTTTCTTTTTTTTTATGGAAAAAAAAATTGATATCGCATCTTAATGCTTAAATAGGTATTTATTATACCTATTCCTTATTAAATCTAACAATAGATGCTTTTAAAAAAAATGAACTTTAAACACTTATATATATATATATATATATATATATATATATATATATATATATATATATGTATATAGCTAGACACCTCGTTAACGAAAATTCCTGTCCCCGCTCGCCAATCCAAAAACTTCTCGTAGACAATACTAAAATCCTAGAACACAATACTAATGCAAAAAACTCAACATACTAGAAGCTTTACACATTAAAACAAAAAAAAAACGGCTGTTAACAAGACTAATTTTTACATTAGTACTAATATACTTAACTGCTTATAATTCCTAATAAATATAGTTTCATATTTAAATTTTCCCGCCATAATTAATAATAAATCTCACTCTAGGTCTAAACCTGATTGACATAATTCCACTGAAAATGGACTCAGATGGGTCAGAGAGTACTCTGGACGAAACTGTAAATTACGGCAGTTTCACCAGCCAATTCTCATCCGAGATTAAGACTTTACACCGGAAAATTGAAAGAATGAATACAAAAATATCCTGACAAAATTTGTCGTTTATTTTTAATAATATATATATATATATATATATATATATATATATATATATATATATATATATATATATATACGGTAGCAAAAACTACCGGGCGGCAACTACTAAGTCTTCTTTACCAAAACCAAAGAAGTATTTTTAAATAAAAAATATTTTGTATTTGGACATTTTGGTTATTTAGAGGATATTTTTTTAAATATTGGCCTAGTTTTATTTGATATATTCCAATATGGTTGAAATATACTGTGCATGAACATTGTCAATTTTTTTTTTCGGAAACAAAACAGCGATCAATTTATATGGTATTTAAGATATTCAACGTCGATACATTTTATTTTGTTTCAGCATAAAAATTCAAATGAAATCCCCATTAAAACTGGTTATATAATGAAATGAATACACAGAAGATTCGAATGCCGATTAGTCAAATACTCCACTGTTATATCACTAAGTAATTCGAAATGGGTACTGTTCACCTTTATTATAACAAAAAAGAAAAAAAAATACGTACAGAATATTAAAGAAAAATCCTTTTTTTTCTTGTAATTTTGAAAAATTGGATAGGTTTATTTCTTTTCTATGACAACAAATCATCATCACAATCACTACCAACATGTTAACTCCTTGGCCTTTTGGCATGGATCAAAATGTAGTATATTTACTGAGTCAGCACTTTGTTTTATGTTCTGTCAGTGAAAGAGAAATCCTTCAAGACCGAGGCAATTGCCATTTGTGTTCCAATTCAGAGTTCCAATTTATGGGGCGTTGGATTAAGCCCACATTAAATATTGACATTGTTCCTAACTCTTCTCTCGTGGGAGGAAGTAAATACGAACAGCAACAGCAAAAACACCAGCAACAAATTTATTAAAAAAAATAATAAACGCATGCATTTAGTTAACAGATTAGAAAATATTAATTCATTAGAAACTTTAAAATAAATAAATATGCAAATGAGAGGATGATATCATGATGAACGAACTACATACACTAACCCCCCCCCCCCCAAAAAAAAGGAGGGGTTAATGCTTGGAAGGATGATATCATGACATCAGAATAGATAGTACACTAACTTCCCCCACCCACAACACTGGTAATCCCGAGAAAATTGTATCGTGAGGAACGAATTATTGTACGGGTCTCCCCCTCCCCCTAAGAGGAAGTAATTCCTGGGAGAAATGTATCATAACGAAGGAAAGTATACTACACAGAATTAAATGAGCATAAACCGCTTTAATGTCAATATAGTAAGAATAGGTAGAAACAATGTTGCATTTATTTATTTAAAGAACATTAACAAAACATGGAAAAGTTCATTGTCCACGTGAAACGGTTAAATGAAAATTGGTCTGAAAAATATAAATGAATATGCGGGCTAAAGAAGAACGATAACTTTCATAATTTACTAGTTTAAAAAGACATGTTTATTATTAACTTTAGTCATCGTTCTTCCTTAGCTAGTATTAGAGTGATACAGACGATAATATCATGAGGAACGAACACTACTTATTTCCACCCAAAAAGGAGGAAGTCATTATTGCGTGGACGATCTCATGAGAACAGAACCGACCTACACTAACCCCACCCTAAAATATATTATAACTAAATCAAGTCTTGGGGATTTTCGTTCTGGGAGAATTCCCCCCCCCCCCCCCAACGCATTCTTAAAAAACGGAGGAAGTAATTCATGGGAAAACAGTCTTATTGCAACAGTACTGAAGCTACACTACACAGCCCATTAAAAAATGTTCCAATTTAATCTATGTTTTGTTTTTGTTCTTAATTTAAAAATGCGGAGTGACAAATAAATATTTGTTATGGTTCCGTGTTTTTTTGTCTAAGATAAAAGTGTAGTCTCCACTCGACATGACAGCGATATTTGTACTTTACTAAAGTGAATTATCTCCCTTAAAAATGAAATCCTAAATAAGTTTTTAAACGCTATCATTTAAAAAAAGCTTTATCTTATTTCTTTATTATTATAATAATAGTAGTATCGATAAAAGGATTGCGTATGTAGAAGAAAATTTGACAATACAAAGTAGAAAGGTAGATTACAGAATTTCAATTTATTAAAAACTTGACATTTATTCATTAAGATATATATGTAATATGTAATTAGAGGAATATAGGTTGTAGCAAGGGTAACATTAATTTCCCGGACATAAGTTTTCCCCTACTTTTATGCCCCCCTCTACGATAGCGAAATCATGATATAATCCTACTGAACTTTATTCGAGAAGCGTCACTCCAATTCTGATCCAAATCCGATGATTTTTTTTTATTCTAGAAAATGCTTAAAATTTAAAGGCTAAGTTTCTTTTTGGCTTTTTTTTCTTAAGAAGTAATTGAAATTTTAGGGGATTTAGCTTAATTTGTGTCTAATGACTATAACTAAACTTCAATGCAAATATAAAATATTAGAATTTATGATCTTCTAATAATTATTTGGAAATTATTCATATATATATATATATATATATATATATATATATATATATATACATATATATAATGTTTTATTTAACTTAAGTCGTTATATTCTTATTTATACAAAGCGCTAATAGTACAATATTTTTAATTACTTATTCAACTTACGTATTACAATTAGATAATAAAAAAACGAATCCGGGAAAAATAATAACACGGTGAGATGTAGTGTGTGTGTCTGTGTAATATTTTAATATTCTTGATAAAATGTATTACAAAGGCAACAACAACAATGCTACTACTAAAATGCTTCCCTAAAGGGGAATATAATACTTTGATGAGTGCCCTTTTAAACAAAATGTATGACATGTTTATTGTTGTCGCTCGATGACAGGTACCTACAAAAAGTGATTACTACATCGTGAAGAGTAAAAAAAACATTCGCTTCCAGATGTGAAATGGAATACTTACATCAAAGCTGTTGCTAAGGTCGCTGGAACGATCACTTGATCATTCTGCAGCTTCAGAAAGTATCATTTTTTATTTTTTTTTAATTTCAATTTAAACACGTGAGCACGAATACATAGACATATATTTTTTATACTAAATGTTTGATTCGCTAAGACTAAAATATTCCTTCGTTCTTATATTGTGTAATGTTTTAAAACAAAACACTTTTAGTTCAAATTAACCGTAATTTATAAATAACTCAACAAACAGCACACTCTCTCTTTTAGGTATAATGTGTGTATAATTATATATTTGTTTATCTACTACGTATACGTTTTATCCTTACGGTAATCGTCAGTGTAAAGATGGAATTATTTACACTCGTCGCCGGACTCGAACCCCAGAATACGAGTTATATTTCAAAATCAAATTCCAACGTCTATGTGTGTGCGTGTATATATATGTATATATATATATATATATATATATATATATATATATATATATATATATATATATATATATCTGTATATGTTATATTATGAATAGCCCCGTATGCCTAAAAGTGTGTATGTCCGCTAGTTTTTATTGTGAGAGGGGGTGAACTTAGTTCGAGTTCGGTGCAGATCGAAAGGCCATCCATTTTGGGACAAACACATTTGTTATCGGAATGAGTAAGTCCGAAAAGTTATAACAACTGGTTAAACTTGGCCAACCTCAAAAGTTGGGGGTTCAATAAAAGTTACGCCGGTTCTGGTTATGATCTGTATGACAGGACAAAAGACTAATACGTCACTCCTTCTTTCGTGAGAAACTAAGGGTTAACAATAAGTTACTAGTTTGGCAGCGAGCTTGACGGTCGACCATATGTGTGGGTTCCCAAATAAAAAAGCTACGGAGTTGGAAACGACCCGGACGGTTGAAAATGAAATCGCTCGTTGTAATGGGTGGATCTCTTGGAGATCCAGTAGAAATCCCCGTCACACTCCCCAGCAAGAAGAATGAATGAGAATCGAAAGAATTAATGGAAACAAAACTTATCCGCAACGCAGTAATATGTGTGCATGTGTATGTATGTATGTATGTATGTATGTATGTATGTATGTATGTGTATATATAAGTAAATTAAGTTTATACCATTTTTTGATTTAATGACAATTTTAGAACAAAATAATATTTACACATGTTTCTAGATAAGTCGACAGCAATCACGAATTATTCAGGCTGTTATAACTGACTCTCTCATAAAAGCTGAATTGCCCGTGATTACTTCTCTAAATGATATATCTTTCTTGATTTATTTATTAATAGCTCTAGTAAAGAAAAAAAAGTAAATAAATATTACATAGAGCTTCGTCTTTGCATTTGGGAATTAGTTTTTAGTTGTTTGATCTTAACTATAGAAATTTACTATTTGACATTACCTTCCTCAACTAATATGAACAATTCACACATTTGTAACATTTCAATATAGTTGCAAGATCTACGCAGTTTCCGTTCGCCGAGACGATTTCCCTTACGAAGGCTTTGTGGTTAAGTCTAGTTAACCGATATCTAGTGCGATATATCGATTCCTAACTTTTTCAAAGGTGTTAATATAAGTGATGCAGTAACATTTAAAGATTTCGAACACGTCACTACGAGCTTAGATTCAATGCCGGTAACCGCAATCATTATACACTGCTCAGCTTTTAAAGAAGCTCCATGTCAACAGGGAAAGGTAATATTGCTAAAGTAGTGATGTCTAAATATATTTCCCTGAAGATGTCGTGTTCGAATCGTGATGTTAAGTAGATTAATTTTACTTTGAAATCATGAAGGTGCATCATTTCACTTTGCCATTTACTCAAATTGCCCTCGTCTGACGTCTTTAAATATTAGTTGACACTGCATAACTCACAACCGAAAGACACATTGGGTATGAACAACTAATGCCATAAGACATTGTGACATTAAATACCACTACAAATGACAAAGGGTCTGGCTGCAGTTTGTAATTGGTGATATCAAGAACCTGTCTGCGTGGACACATTTTTCAACCCTTAGGATTTAAAAATGTACATTTTTATTAAGTAGAAGCATTTTAGTTGAGTGTTTTCGAAGTGTTATTGATTTCAAACAAACTATAAGTTTGGGGAGTTATAGAAAAGATAAATTGACGTGCAAAATCTTTAGATCATGAAAATTGAGACGCTTTAACACAAATCCATAATAATCGCAAACCGAGTTTTATTTTATATGTTCCTTTAATTGAACCTAAATAATGGTGCGCATTACAACTGAAACGTAAAAGGGACTACTGTAATTTGGCGCCATATCCATAGGCGCATCTTAAGTAGGCAGTTGTGCAGTGAGATATATGTTCACGTTACATTTCAGTTCCTGCATGTTAAAACATGGAAACAAGGAGCAGGGAAATTATTCCAAACGCTAGCAGTTCCATGGGAAAATCTATTAGAGTAGAAAGTCATCCGACATCTGAGGCCTTAACGGCCAAAGGTTGAAATTAATTGTGGGGGGTATTTACCTCAAGAGGGCAGTAAGTTCATCAGAGCAGATTCCATTGAAGTACTTGTAAAACAAGTACAAGGTTGAAACACTGCAGCGATGGGGCAGGGCTACAGCTTGGTAAACAGTGTGGGACCTATTAGATAAGAAACTCTTATTTGAACCATGTCTACATGGAAGATACTCTTGGCTGGTGCACTAACCCATTTATTTATCGTCGTAATCGTTGTTCCATCAATTCCCATAGACATACTTGTGTGTTTTAATGGAAGATTTACTAGCACGGACGTAATGGCAATTATATATATATATATATATATATATATATATATATATATATATATATATATATATATATATATATATATATATACTTTATCGGGTGGGTTTCTGTGTTATATATATATGTATATATATATATATATATATATATATATATATATATATGTGAAAGAGAAAGAAGATGGAGCCTCGTTGCATGCAAGTTCTGTATTGTACACCGGCCACATCTCACTGAGGTTTCTGTGGACGATCAGATTAAGCGATTGAGTGTCTAACCAGAATTCCCTTTCTCCTGAAATCACGTGATACCCTTAACTTCCGGCTGATAGACCCTTCATAACCTGTCAATCATTCTGTCCATTTTAACTGTTGGCGTTCGTTATGTAATAGTAGTATTTCTCTCTGCACTTAATCAATTACACCCAGCCTCACAGTTTACCTTTGAAAAGGAACATAATTCTACCCTAATTTTCTTGGATGTAATTAATCAATTACACCCAGCTTGTCATAGTGCATGAATCTTATTCGTCGTCTTTTACATCTGTTTACCGCAAACAAACATGTTCTGGCTTATACTGCCATACGGACTATTTTTGTCTCAAACAAAGAAAATAAATTAAATCAAATTGGTTCAATGTGTCCTGATGATTCGTGCTGAATCCCTGATTGGTTCGCAGATTCAGTTCATCAAAAAAGTTCTTATCTATAATGGTTACTCTCCTTAGTTAAAATATAGCCATCAAGATCGCCCACATTCATCCTTATGGTCCTGAAAAATGTAAAATGTTCCTCAGGTTACCTTTCGGGTTAGGAAATCTCAGCATGAAATGTGTGAACTAAATTTCTGCAGTTGCACGTCGCTGTTAATCATTTATAAATGTAAATGTCGTCGTGATGCCTTATATGTTGATAGGACGATTCAATGGTTTGACTACAGAATTAGACAATACCCCCCCTGCAAGACATCAGGGGCGACAAATAAATTTAAATCGTTTAGTTAACACATCCGGATCAGCTATTGCCCAACACCTCATACATAGCGTCGGATTTCCATCGACTAACACCAGTGACAGTTTCTATGTCACGTTTTTTTTACTTAAGTAACCACTTATAAAGGCCTAAAGGCCACTCGAGGATAAGGGTTGATGAGTGTCAGGTGGATTGTGAGACAACACTGATGATCGGTAATAATGGTGATAGTTTGACAGAATTTGATTATTTAGGAGGACGACTTAACAAGAGCTTGTTACATTGAACTTGAAAACGGCCATGTTGTAGTCTGCTGGTAAGCAGCCTCGCGGTATGTGTTTCACAGATGAGTAGTTCTAGGAAAGAAACTTTGCTCATGGAAGTTTCGTTTAGTTTTAGGTACACAGAAGGAGAAAGCAAAATGATTCACAGTGGTTGTAGCTAGACGAGTTTTTGTTGTAAAGCCAAGTGTCATACCTGTGTTGAACTTGTTGTGTGAATAGAAATGTATATTATCGTTTTTGTGCGTGATTTTGCACTTTGAAAGATAGTGTATTTGATTTCTATCATGAGTGTGTCAAAAAAAGTTATTTATTTCAGATTCATATGTAAATTTTATGGAGGGTTCAATTGTATTTCCTTTTCCCCCAATCACACAAAAATTGAAGACATCAAAAGTCTTCAATTTTCTGTCATCAGGGAGAAAAATGACAACGTAATCAATATCTTTAAAATACTTAGTGTTATGGGGTAATCTAAATTTAAAAGGGCCAGATTTAAGGTACTCCAGGAAAAGGCAGGCTAGTACTCCACTTAAAGGGTTGCCCATAGGAAGTCTGAATTTCTGTTTATAGAATGTATTGTCAAATTGGAAATATGTCATGCTAGTAATGAGTTCGATTATTTTTATTAACATTTGAGGGGGGTAAGTTGATTTTATCTTTTTCTAAGTACATCTGAAGTAAGTTTAAACATTTCTTAACTAAGGCATTAGTGTATAGTTATGTTACGTCTAAACTTTGTACTTTTGTTTTCTCCATCAATGATTTTTATCTTGTTTAATAAGTCGTGTGTGTACACACACACACACACACATACACGCGCGCAACACACTGTTTTTTGTTTGTTTTTCTACTGTTTTTTTGTGTATATACATTGGAAAACTTGTAGCCAATTACTTGTCAAATGACAAGAATCTTCAATCGAAACGATAATTTGCGTATTTGAATTAAGTTTCAGGAGAAGAAAAACGCAGCTTTAAGAATGGGGCTTTTAATTAGTCCCCGTAATTGACAGTATTTAAGCTTTTGATCTTTAAAATGAAGTCGATATTTAAGTAAGCATCACATTGGAACGTTGAATAGATCTACTTTTGTTTATTTGACTTTCTGGAATCATTAAACTTACAAACACAAACTGACTTTGATGTCTCAGACATTTGCATTGTTTTAATGATGCATTATTGATTACTGTGAGAACTGTCACGTCACTTATTGATTTTCCAAGGTAACACAGTTTGGTGCGACGTTGCATCTATATGAGATGTTCTGTCCGTTTGCCACCTCCCAGATTTCAGTTTCCATTGAATTTTATTACTAAATGTAAAGAAAAAAAATGAACGTGTCTTATTTCACATACACAAAAGTATGTATATTAGAGTCTGCCTGGTGAGTTTGAATTGCCTACTAGACACTATCCTCGACTGTCGTCGGTATCTCTGTACAAGGGGTTGTCAGGACAACCTGACACGAGGGTACTAAACCCTACAAGTTAATCCTGGCCAAATATATTTTTATATAGTATTCGAAGCACAAACAAGGTCTCCCTCGACACCGTTATACACTTGCTCATACGAGGAATGGTGCACCTACTCAAGTAATGTTACCTCAAGTAACAGTACTAAGCTGGATACTCTACCAGACTAGATGAATTATTGTCTTAGAATCCAGTAAGACCAAGAATCTACAATAGAAATATACTATACCATAGTTAACTGGTCAATTGGGGAGAGGAACATGTAGGTTCTTTATTTCTTTATTAACTGAACGTTTGATAAGTAAAGAGCACGTTAATAAAACATTCCATATAGATATAAGTGTTAACCCCAGGAAGGGGGTTCCTTGATTTATGAGAACTTCGACTGCAGTAAAATGAAACAAGAGTCCTGCATAAAATCATATCAACTCAGTATGCCATAAAGAATAACACGTGCATAAATCAGCCTTGGTAAGAGAATCACTCGTTTAACACCAACGATAAAGAAATCTACATCATAGGGTATATAATTCGTGTATTGAGGAAATGAAGAAGAATGGAGGTATATAATTCCATGCCGTTGGGTGTTTCAAAAGTTTGATTTCTTATAATAGCATTGATATTTTAAATGTAAATCTGGTGAGTTAGGGGGCACATGTTGGAGATCACATGATCGTAAACATTCTGATAATCAGTCCTGGCTTACAGTGACATTGTGAGAAGGTGCAGATCTTGTTAAAAGACATGTAGCCTTCTACTGCATACTTAATCAATCCAAGGTCTTAGGTTCAACGTTGGATGTTAACCGTTTTAAGAACATCAATGTCTCCAACAGCATTGAGCCTAAGATGTTTTGGGAAAATGTAAGGTGGGATGACCTTCATTGCTCGCAATTCCTAAAACCATCATCACAGTAGCCTAGTATTTGTTATGAATCACTCTGGGTACTTCAGAAGATACACTGTGAGGGAAAAACGTTACCATCACGTAGTTCTAGCCCCAACCGAACCTGATAAACAAAGGATTTGGCAACATGTAAAAATTTAATTATTTCTAAATAACTACGTTTTTCAAGTATAGCAGCTATGAGTGAATGTCTTTTACATTTCTTGGGTTAACATATTCCTCTGAACGAGTTATCTGAAATAAAAATCATAATAGTATACATCATTTGAGTGTGTAGTGAACTTAACACAATATGTTCTCAAATAGCCCTCGCACCCTATAAATTATTACAAATGTTGGTAAAAAGAAATGTAAACATTATTAATAATTAGCAATGCAATTTCATTGACTTGACTGTCTTATGTGACTACATAAGTGACCAATCATTATTCTGATATGACCAATGTCGTCAACCAAAAGTATCAATCATTTCCCCGTAAATGATGTTTCTGTTTCAGTGTGATTATGGATCAATATAATAATCGAATTTAAATGGAATTAAACACAATACTGAATAAATCTTGCGGCATTGATTTTCTTGGGATAATCATATTCTTGTATAATATGCAATAACTTATGTTTTATTTCTGTGTACAGACAGTTTGCCTACGACCAGCGTTATATTTATTAGTTCATCGTTTGCTAATCGGTTGAGATGTAGTTAATAATTATGACACAAGAATCGTTTAATGTTTTTATTTATCATCTAGCCAGAGACGTTCATTCGTGAACCGTGACTTTTGTACTCAACTCCCCAACCCCAAACACGGTGGGGTTCGTTACAAGCTTTTTGAATAGGAGTCTATTGTTAAGAGTCTGACTGTTGTCAGCCACGCCTTATTTGTAACGTAAAACACAAGATATCATCTTAATAATTGGTACTGGTGAACCAACCACTACTCTCTTCCTCTTAGGTTAAAACAACCCTCTAATCTAATAGGCCCCACACTGTCTACGTAGCTCAATACACTGTCTCATCGCTCCAATGCTGCATCTCTGTGATTGTTTTAAAAGTACTTAAATGGAATGTGCTCCAATGAACTTGCTGCACTCGTGGCCCCTCAAAGTAAATACCCGCGACCCACTTGTCAATCAGCAAAAGACCGCCTCTTCACTACAGAAGGTCCACAGATGCCTGAAAGCTGTTTACTCTAATAGTTTTTTTCTTCAGAGTGCTTGTGTTCGGAATTCCACCCCTGCTCCCTGTTCCCATCACGGTACCAACATGCAGAAATATAAATGTGATGCGAACAAACATCATTTAGGACTCCATTATAATTCAAGCCCCTAAATCTCAGTAGCCTGTTTACGTATCAGTGGCAATGCGCCTTGTTTGTAAGTAAAGAATAAATACCGCATAACATTCAGCTTTATGTTTTAGACATTTTCTAGAATCAAAATCATTTCATAGATTTTGATCAAAATAAAAATAAGTATTCTAGACATAAGGTTTAGTATCATTATATCTTTATTTTAATGTTCGCAAGGAGGATTTATTTTACCCTTCGTCAGATATATATATATATATGTATATATATATATATATATATATATATATATATATATATATATATATATATATATATATATATATATGTATATATATATGTATATATACAAATATATATATATGTATATATATGTATATATATATATATGTATATATATATATGTATATATATGTATGTATATATATATATGTATGTATATATGTATATATATAATGTGTATGTATATATATATGTATATATATGTATATATATATATATGTGTATGTATATATGTATATGTATATGTATGTATATATGTATATGTATATATATGTATATATATGTATGTATATATATATATATGTGTATGTATATATATATGTATATATGCATGTATATATGTATATGTATATACATATGTATATATATATGTATATATATGTATGTATATATGTATATATATGTATATATATATGCATGTATATATATGTATATATATGTATATATATGTATATGTATATATATGTATGTATATATATGTATATATATATGTATATATATATGTATATATATGTATGTATATATATGTATGTATATATATATGTATATGTATATATATATATATATATATATGTATATATATATTTATATATATGTATATATATGCATATATATATGTGTATATATATTCACATATATATATATATATATGTATATATATATGTGTATATATCTATATATATATATATATATATATATATATATATATCCATATATATATGTATATATATATGTATATATATATATGTATATATATGTATATATATATATATATGTATATATATGTATATATATATATATATATATATATATTATAGTATAACAAGAAGTAATAAAATAAGGTGTCAATCAAATTTTATTGGAATTAATAGTTCAAGCAAAGTATCCCTATGCCATTAGTTTTCAAAGATAATTCTTCTCTTCAGAGGACTATAACCGCAATTATACTACTACAGGTAATAAAATTACGCTTTGAAAATATATAAAATTATATACACAAATACATATAAATACATAACATCAAACATATCAACCCAAAAAATACTTTTTGTTTAATCCATAAAGTCTATCTAGGTCATAGTAATTGAGAAGCAAATCGGGAAAGAGATTACTCTAAGTTACAAACAGCAGTCAATATACGTGAAATGGAAGGGGCCGGCAAAGTTGTCCAGTCGCGAAATGTGTCAATATTCAATTATAATGATAAGTAAATCAAATAATACAGAAAGTCCAATCAAAGTTCCAAAATCCCGACATATGAAACCCAAGTACAAATACAAGTTCGTTGTTCAATTATAAAACCCGTTAAATCCGAATTGAGCAAAAGAAGACCGAGTCCCCGTCGCATCTTGCTAGCAGAGCGAAAAAATAAGCAATCTTCTCTCCCCAGCGATTCAACCAGACATGACAAATCCCTAACGAACAGAAGGCGATATTAAATTGTCTACATCTCTGAATGACTTTAATAGATCGGAAATAATGTATGTGTTACTTCCTGTTTGATTAACTCAACGAAGAAAGCAACATACAACTTCGCCATCCACCCACCCAGAGTAGATGTTCCCTGTCTGGGTAGAGTGAGAATATTCTATGTCAAAGGGGAAGGGGTTAAGAAGTTAAAAGAAAAGGGAGTTAGGAAATATAGGTCAGATCATGTAATCACGTACACATCCAAAATTATTACTTAAAATCTAGCTTACAGGAAAAAGCGATTTCACGAATCTCGTCCTATCAAATAATGTAGAATATTTTAGAAATTAAAAATTACGAAGTTATTAAATTACAATAATTTTATAGTTTAATTTAAGATTTAATTTTATCAGGTTAGAAATTATTCGAATGTTTAATAGTTTTATTTTATACTATAATATTAATGCTCTATCAAGTATATTAGGATTCAGTTTTTATCCGGATGTTACACTAATTATAAGATATTAGTTGACGCTTATATCTTTTGTTGGATTGCTTCATACATATATATATCTATCTATCTATCTATCTCTTTCTCTCTCTCTCTCTCTCTCTCTCTCTATATATATATATATATATATATATATATATATATATATGATTGCCCATTCTGTACGTTCCTCCACTTCATTTTTAAACTAGTGCAGTATAATAATAATTTTAAAAATTACCAAGACGGGCATATATCGATAACCTACCAAGGCTGGATTAGATTACGTAAAATATGTACTAAATTCTGCAGCTTTAAAAACTGAATTTCTCCAAATTTTATCAAAGATTCGACCATTAAATAAGGAAAAAATGAAAGTTATTTGAATGCCACAAAATAGTCGCAATCGGTTTCTTGCAAATTTCTGTAATTACATGATATGCGATATTAATCAAATTAGAGTGTGTTTCACTTCATTTTTAAAATGGCGACCTGTTTCATCCATTCAACCATTTTGCCAATATTTGTTAGATTTTTAGGTTTTGCGGACTTTTTTTTTCAATCAGTTATTTTTCAAGTCGTCGAGTTTTACTCACACTTTTTGGCATCATCCTTTTTATGCTTTCGTTTTCTATCATTTTTAAAATCTCAGGGCTGCATTGAATAATAACATGTTAGCCATTTACAACTTTTATTTCGGTCAATTATTCTGTTTCCTCTAAAAATCGACTGATATAATTTGTATATTTTTTATTTCTAAAATATTTTATTTTTCGAATTTATGATCTTAATTGATCGTTTTTCTTCTAGTGATATTTTTATTTGTTACAAATATTTGAGATTTTCTTGCATGTATTTTTCTTCATAGAACTATGATACAATGTTTTATATTATTTAACATTAAAAGATGATTTATGAGTCTTGCTAATAGAACTATTATCTAATTGTAGTTATTATTTAATATCTACGATGATTTATGATTATTGTAAATATTAGAAATATGATGCAATTCTCCTTATTTTATATTTAAATATTATTTATGAGTAGTGCTAATATTTTAACTGCGATGTAATGCTCTTATTTTATATTTAAAGATAGTTTATTAGTCTTGTTAATATTAGAACCTTTATGTTATTATCTTTATTTTATATTTTATGATAATTTAAGATGATTTATGAGTCTTGCTAATATTAGAACTATTATGTTATTATCTTTATTTTATATTTTATGATATTTTAAGATGATTTATGAGTCTTGCTAATATTAGAACTATTATGTTATTATCTTTATTTTATATTTTATGATATTTTAAGATGATTTATGAGTCTTGCTAATATTAGTACTATTATGTTATTATCTTTATTTATATTTTATGATATTTTAAGATGATTTATGAGTCGTGCTAATATTAGAACTATTATGTTATTATCTTTATTTTATATTTTATGATATTTTAAGATGATTTATGAGTCTTGCTAATATTAGAACTATTATGTTATTATCTTTATTTTATATTTTATGATATTTTAAGATGATTTATGAGTCTTGCTAATATTAGTACTATTATGTTATTATCTTTATTTATATTTTATGATATTTTAAGATGATTTATGAGTCGTGCTAATATTAGAACTATTATGTTATTATCTTTATTTTATATTTTATGATATTTTAAGATGATTTATGAGTCTTGCTAATATTAGAACTATTATGTTATTATCTTTATTTTATATTTTATGATATTTTAAGATGATTTATGAGTCTTGCTAATATTAGAACTATTATGTTATTATCTTTATTTTATATTTTATGATAATTTAAGATGATTTATGAGTCTTGCTAATATTAGAACTATTATGTTATTATCTTTATTTTATATTTTATGATATTTTAAGATGATTTATGAGTCTTGCTAATATTAGTACTATTATGTTATTATCTTTATTTATATTTTATGATATTTTAAGATGATTTATGAGTCGTGCTAATATTAGAACTATTATGTTATTATCTTTATTTTATATTTTATGATATTTTAAGATGATTTATGAGTCTTGCTAATATTAGAACTATTATGTTATTATCTTTATTTTATATTTTATGATATTTTAAGATGATTTATGAGTCTTGCTAATATTAGAACTATTATGTTATTATCTTTATTTTATATTTTATGATATTTTAAGATGATTTATGAGTCTTGCTAATATTAAAACTATTATGTTATTATCTTTATTTTATATTTTATGATATTTTAAGATGATTTATGAGTCTTGCTAATATTAGAAATATGATGTTATTATCTTTATTTTATATTTTATAATATTTTAAGATGATTTATGAGTCTTTCTAATATTAGAACTATTATGTTATTATCTTTATTTTATATTTTATGATATTTTAAGATGATTTATGAGTCTTGCTAATATTAGAACTATTATGTTATTATCTTTATTTTATATTTTATGATATTTTAAGATGATTTATGAGTCTTGCTAATATTAGAACTATTATGTTATTATCTTTATTTTATATTTTATGATATTTTAAGATGATTTATGAGTCTTGCTAATATTAGTACTATTATGTTATTATCTTTATTTATATTTTATGATATTTTAAGATGATTTATGAGTCGTGCTAATATTAGAACTATTATGTTATTATCTTTATTTTATATTTTATGATATTTTAAGATGATTTATGAGTCTTGCTAATATTAGAACTATTATGTTATTATCTTTATTTTATATTTTATGATATTTTAAGATGATTTATGAGTCTTGCTAATATTAGTACTATTATGTTATTATCTTTATTTATATTTTATGATATTTTAAGATGATTTATGAGTCGTGCTAATATTAGAACTATTATGTTATTATCTTTATTTTATATTTTATGATATTTTAAGATGATTTATGAGTCTTGCTAATATTAGAACTATTATGTTATTATCTTTATTTTATATTTTATGATATTTTAAGATGATTTATGAGTCTTGCTAATATTAGAACTATTATGTTATTATCTTTATTTTATATTTTATGATAATTTAAGATGATTTATGAGTCTTGCTAATATTAGAACTATTATGTTATTATCTTTATTTTATATTTTATGATATTTTAAGATGATTTATGAGTCTTGCTAATATTAGAACTATTATGTTATTATCTTTATTTTATATTTTATGATATTTTAAGATGATTTATGAGTCTTGCTAATATTAGTACTATTATGTTATTATCTTTATTTATATTTTATGATATTTTAAGATGATTTATGAGTCGTGCTAATATTAGAACTATTATGTTATTATCTTTATTTTATATTTTATGATATTTTAAGATGATTTATGAGTCTTGCTAATATTAGAA
Source organism: Sepiola atlantica (assembly GCA_963556195.1). Taxonomy (NCBI): domain Eukaryota; kingdom Metazoa; phylum Mollusca; class Cephalopoda; order Sepiida; family Sepiolidae; genus Sepiola; species Sepiola atlantica. The sequence goes on from OY744555.1 coordinate 40,425,645, forward strand.
CTATTATGTTATTATCTTTATTTTATATTTTATGATATTTTAAGATGATTTATGAGTCTTGCTAATATTAGAACTATTATGTTATTATCTTTATTTTATATTTTATGATAATTTAAGATGATTTATGAGTCTTGCTAATATTAGAACTATTATGTTATTATCTTTATTTTATATTTTATGATATTTTAAGATGATTTATGAGTCTTGCTAATATTAGTACTATTATGTTATTATCTTTATTTATATTTTATGATATTTTAAGATGATTTATGAGTCGTGCTAATATTAGAACTATTATGTTATTATCTTTATTTTATATTTTATGATATTTTAAGATGATTTATGAGTCTTGCTAATATTAGAACTATTATGTTATTATCTTTATTTTATATTTTATGATATTTTAAGATGATTTATGAGTCTTGCTAATATTAGAACTATTATGTTATTATCTTTATTTTATATTTTATGATATTTTAAGATGATTTATGAGTCTTGCTAATATTAAAACTATTATGTTATTATCTTTATTTTATATTTTATGATATTTTAAGATGATTTATGAGTCTTGCTAATATTAGAAATATGATGTTATTATCTTTATTTTATATTTTATAATATTTTAAGATGATTTATGAGTCTTTCTAATATTAGAACTATTATGTTATTATCTTTATTTTATATTTTATGATATTTTAAGATGATTTATGAGTCTTGCTAATATTAGAACTATTATGTTATTATCTTTATTTTATATTTTATGATATTTTAAGATGATTTATGAGTCTTGCTAATATTAGAAATATTATGTTATTATCTTGATTTTATATTTTATGATATTTTAAGATGATTTATGAGTCTTGCTAATATTAGAAATATGATGTTATTATCTTTATTTTATATTTCATGATATTTTAAGATGATTTATGAGTCTTGCTAATATTCGAACTATTGTGTTATTATCTTTATTTTATATTTTATGATATTTTAAGATGATTTATGAGTCTTGCTAATATTAGAACCTTTATGTTATTATCTTTATTTTATATTTTATGATAATTTAAGATGATTTATGAGTCTTGCTAATATTAGAACTATTATGTTATTATCTTTATTTTATATTTTATGATAATTTAAGATGATTTATGAGTCTTGCTAATATTAGAACTATTATGTTATTATCTTTATTTTATATTTTATGATATTTTAAGATGATTTATGAGTCTTGCTAATATTAGTACTATTATGTTATTATCTTTATTTATATTTTATGATATTTTAAGATGATTTATGAGTCGTGCTAATATTAGAACTATTATGTTATTATCTTTATTTTATATTTTATGATATTTTAAGATGATTTATGAGTCTTGCTAATATTAGAACTATTATGTTATTATCTTTATTTTATATTTTATGATATTTTAAGATGATTTATGAGTCTTGCTAATATTAGAAATATTATGTTATTATCTTGATTTTATATTTTATGATATTTTAAGATGATTTATGAGTCTTGCTAATATTAGAAATATGATGTTATTATCTTTATTTTATATTTCATGATATTTTAAGATGATTTATGAGTCTTGCTAATATTCGAACTATTGTGTTATTATCTTTATTTTATATTTTATGATATTTTAAGATGAGTTATGAGTCTTGCTAATATTAGAACTATTATGTTATTATCTTTATTTTATATTTTATGATATTTTAAGATGATTTATGAGTCTTGCTAATATTAGAACTATTATGTTATTATCTTTATTTTATATTTTATGATATTTTAAGATGATTTATGAGTCTTGCTAATATTAGAACTATTATGTTATTATCTTTATTTTATATTTTATGATATTTTAAGATGATTTATGAGTCTTGCTAATATTAGAACTATTATGTTATTATCTTTATTTTATATTTTATGATATTTTAAGATGATTTATGAGTCTTGCTAATATTCGAACTATTGTGTTATTATCTTTATTTTATATTTTATGATATTTTAAGATGAGTTATGAGTCTTGCTAATATTAGAACTATTATGTTATTATCTTTATTTTATATTTTATGATATTTTAAGATGATTTATGAGTCTTGCTAATATTAGAACTATTATGTTATTATCTTTATTTTATATTTTATGATATTTTAAGATGATTTATGAGTCTTGCTAATATTAGAACTATTATGTTATTATCTTTATTTTATATTTTATGATATTTTAAGATGATTTATGAGTCTTGCTAATATTAGAACTATTATGTTATTATCTTTATTATATATTTTATGATATTTTAAGATGATTTATGAGTCTTGCTAATATTAGAACTTTTATGTTATTATCTTTATTTTATATTTTATGATATTTTGAGATGATTTATGAGTCTTGCTAATATTAGAACCTTTATGTTATTATCTTTATTTTATATTTTATGATATTTTAAGATGATTTATGAGTCTTGTAATATTAGAACTATTATGTTATTATCTTTATTTTATATTTTATGATATTTTAAGATGATTTATGAGTTTTGCTAATATTAGAACCTTTATGTTATTATCTTTATTTTATATTTTATGATATTTTAAGATGAGTTATGAGTCTTGCTAATATTAGAACTATTATGTTATTATCTTTATTTTATATTTTATGATATTTTAAGATGATTTATGAGTCTTGCTAATATTAGAACTTTTATGTTATTATCTTTATTTTATATTTTATAATATTTTAAGATGATTTATGAGTCTTGCTAATATTAGAAATATGATGTTATTATCTTGATTTTATATTTTATGATATTTTAAGATGATTTATGAGTCTTGCTAATATTAGAACCTTTATGTTATTATCTTTATTTTATATTTTATGATATTTTAAGATGATTCATGAGTTTTGCTAATATTACAACTATTATGTTATTATCTTTATTTTATATTTTATGATATTTTAAAATGATTTATGAGTTATGCTAATATTAGAACTATTATGTTATTATCTTTATTTTATATTTTATGATATTTTAAGATGATTTATGAGTCTTGTAATATTAGAACTATTATGTTATTATCTTTATTTTATATTTTATGATATTTTAAGATGATTTATGAGTCTTACTAATATTAGAACTATTATGTTATTATCTTTATTTTATATTTTATGATATTTTAAGATGATTTATGAGTCTTGCTAATATTAGAACTATTATGTTATTATCTTTATTTCATATTTTATGATATTTTAAGATGATTTATGAGTCTTGCTAATATTAGAAATATTATGTTATTATCTTTATTTTATATTTTACGATATTTTAAGATGATTTATGAGTCTTGTAATATTATAAATATGATGTAATGCTGCCTATAATTAAATATTTTAAGAGTTATGGTTAATATAAGAATGTCACATTCGTAACAAACACATATGAGTATGAATAAGAAAACACATATTTAGTGGCAGAATAGAAACAATGTACAAATACAAATTATTTAAACAGAGTGAGACAATTATGAAGTGTCCATACTAATTATTTATGGACAAAATAATGTTCATTATTATTTAATACTTTAAGATGTTGTATAATTATTGTTAATATTAGAACTATGATGTAATGTTGTTTATTATTTAATACTTTATGGTATATGAGTATTGTTAATATTAACACTATGGTGTAATGCTCTTAATAATTTAATATTTTAAGATGATTTATTGTTGATATAAGAATGTTACAAACGTTTATATTAGTAACAAACAAATGTGAGTATGAATACCAACACGTGTATTAAGTTGCAGAATAAAAATTATTTAAAAAGAGTGAGGCGATTATGTAGGTTTCATGTTAATTATTTATGGAAAAATCGATATATTTCATTGAATTCTTATGTCAATTGAAATGTAAATCAGTGGATATTGATAATATAAAAGAGACTGTTGTCATTGTCCACCGTGGATATACAATTCTCGAGGCAGTGCAGGCGTCATAATGAACCGGCAACTATATTGTTATATGTAAGCATTAAAATAGTGCTATTATTTTAAGGAACTTATGACCTTTTTAGTTAGTTTCGCCACATGTTTATAACATAAATTGCATGTAAAAATGTTTTCTTGAATCTATATTTGGTGCAAATATAATTCAGGTCATGCGTCTCTGTTCAACATAGTTTTAGTCATTAATGTCTAACAGTTTTTCTTGTATCGCCGATGATGAACATTTTTCTTATCTCATCAGCTTACATGGAATAAACACTCTGCATTTTACAATGCACATTTAAAGTGAAATCAAATGCTTTTTAAAGTGAGTTCCTCCCGTTTACAAACTTAGCAATGCATTTTCAAAATGTAAGTTTAATTGGCTGTAAAATAAACCATTAGAGAAATGGAGAGGTCGAGCGACTATTAAGAACAATTGAATACAAGTTATTTCTAACAACAAATAACTATATTTATTTTTTACGTTTTCCAATATATAAAATCTAGTTGTATTCCTTAGCAAAGCCGGCTGCCCTTTCTCGTGCACTGTTAAATGATGCTTATCGCAATCGGCTAAACCTTTCTGAGATGGTATCCTAGAAAGTTTCTTGATTTTCAAAGGCATTCAAATATTTTTTTAAAGTTAATATTTTAAAGTAATGTTTACGAATGTTTCGAAGCATCTTATTTTCAAGGCTACTTATTCCTGCCAGGAGAGGATCAAGAAAATACTGATTGTTTTTATCTTGATACAGACTCAAATTAAAGATGTTTCAAAACGGTCATGAGTATGCATAAAAAAATATTCAAGGTTAAAACTTGATTTAAATGTCTTTTTAAATCCATTAACATTTATACATTAACCTGTACTTTATCGAATGATGAGACATCTTTCTTGTTGTTCTTTGCAGTTTAGAATTTTTTAAAATGTATAGATAGCCAATAGAGTGTATATATATATATATATATATATATATATATATATATATATATATAAACACTTTATATATATATATATATATATATATATATATATATATATATATATATATATTAGATTTTTTCTTTCAATGGTTTCTAAAACTTACAAATGGGTTCTCTAACACAGACACCCATAATTTTCGCTTTTGATACAAACCAGATAATTAGAAAAAGTTAAAAAATAAAACAGGTATAATCAAGCAGAATACTTCTGTTTAGCAATATTTACTTATAGCGTTATGCAATACTCTATGCCCCGCCTATTGAGTTGTCTTGACGGCTTGCTGATATGGCAGCAGAATTTGCTGGATTTAATCCTGTATTAACTGTCGGTATATATATATATATATATATATATATATATATATATATATATATATATATATATATATATATATATATACACGCGTTTCATACCAAACCTGTAATCATGAGAGAAGACAATCCCTGCCTGTAACCCGGTTCAAACCTCAATAAACTAGTAGTCAGAGCGCGTACCGATGTGTCCACCATGCATTGGCGTAGAAATGAGAGTAACTTAACGTCTAAATGGCAAATTCTGAGGCCATATCAGCAAGCACTCAAGAGAACTCAATAGTTGGGGCCTAGAGTATTGCATCATGCTATAAGCAAACATTGCTAAGCATTAAAGAATTATTCTGCTTGATTAACTTTTTTTCATTTGTTTCACTTTTTCAAACTAATCAAAAAATAATGAATGTTCCATATGTATCACTAGCACTTGCGATGGCTATATTTATTCTTTACGTTTTCTAATATTTTTTTTTTACGTTTGCTAATATTTATTTTTCACGTTTTCTAACATATAAAATCCAGTGTCATTCTCTGGCAACACCGGCTGAACTATCTGGGGGACTATTGTATTATTCATTTCGCAATACGTTAAACTGTTCTTATGCCAATTTTTTTCTGTTGGAATGAGAACTTTATTTTGAGGTGTATTAAATCCTTTTTTTCTGATTATTTTTGTTTTTATATTCTGCCAATTTCACCTTTTCAGCTTCCTTATTTTTTTTGATTCGCAAGAAATGCGTGAGAAAATGCGGGAGCTAATCATATTTAGAATATTACGACGAAATATTATCGAGGCAAATAAATATAAAATAAACGACTCTTTCTTGTTTCAACTTCGTTGATTTAATTAGTAAGAGTAAGGATTTTTCAGCTTGCATTTCTCGTCGTAAAATCTCTTGCATTCATAAAAATATATTCCGAATATTTTACAATGAACAGTTGACCTTTGATCAATGCAATACACAATAATCTCAATGCTATTCTACAAATACGTAAAAGAAAGAGGCAATACACCATATTTACAAATCAGAGTATTTTAAAAGCCTGTATATTTATTACTTTAATGGAAGGAATGGTAGAAGCATGTAAAGTGTTAGACTACCGTAAATATGACAAGATAATTTACTTTGTCGACAGGTGATATATGATTAAGTCAATAGTAAACCTTTGATCCTCATCATTCTTGTTATCATTTTTATCATCGTTGAACTTACAAAACATCAAGTTAGAGATTTTTTTAACGAAAGGCGAACAAAAAAGATCGTATTAAATAACACATTTACTAATAAAGAAGTCAGTAAAATCCACTTTATTAAAGGTTTGTGTTCATTATTTTGTTTTTAGATCAGGTTTAGTGTTTTATATCAATTTATGTTGTTTTAGATCAATTTTATTCTAATAGATCAATTTTATTTGTTTTTAGATCAATTTTATTTTGTTTACAGATCAAGTTTTTTGTTTTTCGATCAATTTTATAGTTTTTAGATCAATGTTATTGTTTTTAGATAGATTTTATTTTGTTTTAAGATCAATTTTATTTTGTTTTAAGATCCATTTTATTTCGTTTTTAGATCTATTTTATTTTGTTTTATGATCAATTTAATTTTTTTAAATCAATTTTATTTAGTTTTCAGATCAATTTTATTGATAGCAGGTCAATTTCAATGTTTCAGATCAATTTTATTGTTTATGATTAATGTTATTTTGTTTTAAAATCAATTTTATTTTGTTTTTAGATCAATTTTATTTTGTTTTTAGATCCATTTTATTTTGTTTTTAGATAATTTTATTTTGTTTGTAGATCCATTTAATTTTGTTTTAGATCCATTTTATTTTGTTTTTAGATCAATTTTATTCTGTTTTTTTAGATCAATTTTATTTTGTTTTTAGCTCAATTTTATTTTGTTTTTAGATCAATTTTATTTTGTTTTTAGATCAATGTTATTTGTTTTTTTGATCCATTTCATCTTGTTTTTAGATCCATTTAATTTTGTTTTTAGATCAATGTTATTTTGTGTTAGATCCATTTTATTTTGTTTTTAGATCAATGTTATTTTGTTTTTAGATCAATTTTATTGTTTATAGATCCATTTTATTTTTTAGATCAATTTTATTTTGTTTTCAGATCGATTTTATTTTGTTTTTAAATCAATTTTATTTTGTTTTTAGATCAATTATAGTTTGTATTTTCATCCATTTTATTTTGTATTTAGATCAATTTTATTGTTTTAAGATACATTTTATTTTTTAGATCAATTTTATTTTGTTTTTAAATCAACTTTATTTTTTGTAGATCAATTTTATTTTGTTTTTAGATCAATTTTATATGTTTTTTAGATCCATTTTATTTTGTTTTCAGATCAATGTTATTGTTTTTAGATCAATGTTATTTTGTTTAGATCAATTTTATTGTTTTTAGATCAATTTTATATTGTTTTTAGATGAACTTTATGGTTTTCAGACCAATTTTATTTTGTTTTAAGATCAATTTTATTTTGTTTAGATCAATTTTATTGTTTTTAGATCAATTTTATATTGTTTTTAGATAAATTTTATGGTTTTCAGACCAATTTTATTTTGTTTTAAGATCAATTTTATTTTGTTTTCAGATCAATTTCATTGTTTTTAGATCAATTTTATTTTGTTTTTAGATCGATTTTATTTTGTTTTCAGATCAATTTTATTTTGTTTTTAAATGAATTGTATTGTTTTCAGATCAATTTTATTTTGTTTTCAGATCAATTTTATTTTGTTTTCAGATCAATTTCATTGTTTTTATATCAATTTTATTTTGTTTTTAGATCGATTTTATTTTGTTTTTAAATCAATTTTATTTTGTTTTTAGATAAGGTATGAAATATTTACAAAAGTGAATCTCAAAATGATGTTTTTTTTATATCCATTTTATTTTGTTTTTATATCTATGTTATTGTTTTCAGATCAATTTAATTGTTTGTAGATCACTTTTATTGTTTTTAGATCAATGTCATTTTGTTTTCAGATCCATTTTATTTTGTTTTTAGATCGATTTCATTTCATCTCGACATCAGTTATTTTGGTAACAGTTTTCTGTGATTTAAACTCTTAAATATATATTCTCAGACCTTCCAAGTTTTTTTATTCAATTATCATTGTACCATCGTTGGTGTTTTCGCACCAGATGTTACCAGTTATGCATCACTAATAATGGTCGGTTGTTTTCCCTGGAATCTGAATGCTAATGAGACGGCTAATATATTTCGGTATTTTCTGTAAATTCCAGTCGATATCTGAATTATGTTATTCACCATTAATTTGTATCTTATCTCAATCTCTATTAATATTAATATTAATAATAGTAGTAGTAGTAGTAGTAGTAGTAGTAGTAGTAGTAGTAGTAGTAGTAGTAGTAGTTGCCAGTATTGATTAGACATTCCGTTTTTAAACGGGATGTTTTAGAAAACGTCATAAAGAAACTCTTCCTACACTTATTTGCTTTATGAAGACAGCAGGTGATGACGTAACCTACCGTGCATGGTTATCTCTAGAAAAGCCTGAGGCAATCCATTGTGTATGGTTATACCCCATATGTTCGTTTTAATAGATGGTGTCACACAATGTGCACGGTAAAAATCAAGCATGCAAGCCAGCAAGTAATATTCACATAGTAGTGCATATGGACATAGATATAGCTGGATAAATTAGTCTGTTTTAAATTTATGTACATTCTTCATGGACACGGTACTAGAGAAACACACAACGGGCGTATTCATCTGAGTTTGTAATGGATGAAGTTGAGGACACAAGTCTGAGGTAAAAAGACGCGATTAGTCTAATAGGTATCGACGCGGCTTACTAAATCGCTTATTGATTACATCTCAACACTCAAATTTTATTCGGTTTTTAATTCCATTGATCTACACTATTCATTTATGCAGAATACCGTTAGAAAGGAGTTGATGAACTGCAAAGGAAGCAAAAGAAACATAACTTCCAACAGGAATTCGACATTAAAATCTATGTATAAAAATTGAAGGAAAGTAATATTAACAATGTCAGCATCAAAGCAGAATTATCAGATATGAATGCGTCGGCGAGTTGAAGTTAGAATTTATTCACTACAATTTGGTTTACGAGATCAACTTCCATATCTTCCAATGGGTCTTGATAGTGATAAGTATTTATTTACCTCCTCTCAAGAAGGTTAGGCACAAGGCCAGTGTTATCTTACTCCGACAAGTAAGATGGGACCCAAGGTTGGGTCGGAAAAATGGGGTTTGAAAAGCCAGACCCCGAGAAAGTGAGCACTCTTGCAATTAAACATTGCCTGGGCAGCCTCGTCGGCATTCCCCGGTAAGGGGCGCCTCAGGCAGTAAACAATAAACTTACTCCTCTCCAAAGAAAGGAGGCGAAGCATGGGAGGCTGGACCTCCTAGAACTGCACAGGAAAGACGCATAGACCGGCGTAAATCAAGCCGCGAAGGCGAAGACGATACCAGTCTATGGGGTGCAGTATCCATCGGAACATATACTACACTTTGATCGTAGCCAAAAAGGCCAACAAGAGTAGTTCAAATAAATCACGACCTTTGAACTTATTGCAACGACTAAAGATAACAATTCAGATTCCTCAATAGTTCGAGGTTAACCAGTTTTCTAATAAAAGCCAACACTGTCTACATTTACTGTCTAGAGTAAACATATAATTCACTTTCATCCTTTGGAACTGATCGCGTATTTTCACGAAGAAAACTAGCTACATTCTTACGCAGTTTTCAGATGTTTGGCTCATTTTACAGGGAATGCATA
>OY744555.1:40440710-40468210 GCA_963556195.1 Sepiola atlantica
ATAATTGACCGAAATAAAAGTTGTAAATTGCTAACATGTTATTATTCAATGGAGGATTGAAATTGTAAAAATGATAGAAAACGAAAACATAACAATCATGATGCCAAAAAGTGTGAGTAAAACTCGACGACTTGAAAAATAACTGATTAAAAAAAAAAATCCGCAAAACCTAAAAATCTAACAAATATTCGCAAAATGGTTAAATGGATGAAACAGGTCGCCATTTTGAAAACGATGTGAAACACACCCTAATTTGATTATGATCGCATATCATGTAATTACAGAAATTTGCAAGAAACCGATTGTGACTATTTTGTGGCATTGAAATAACTTTCATTTTTTTCCTTATTTAATGGTCGAATCTTTTGTATAATTTGAGAAATTCAGTTTTGTTAAGCTGCAGAATTTAGTACATATTTTCAGTAATCTAATCAAACTTCTGTAGGCAATCGATATATGACCGTCTTAGTATTTTTTTTAATTATTATTAGACTGCACTAGTGTACAAATGAAGTAGAAGAAAGTATAAAATAGGCAATGATATACATACATGTATATATATATATAATATATAAGTATATATATATAAGTATATATATATATATATATATATATATATATAATATAAGTATATATATATATAATATATAAGTATATATATATATAATATATAAGTATATATATATAATTTATAAGTATATATATATATAATTTATAAGTATATATATATAAGTATATATATATATAATATATAAGTATATATATATATATATAATATATAAGTATATATATATATAATATATAAGTATATATATATATATAATATATAAGTATATATATATATATATAATATATAAGTATATATATATATATATATATATATATAATATATAAGTATATATATATATATATAATATATAAGTATATATATATATCTAATATATAAAGTAGAGACATTTTTTCCCCTGTAACTTCTCGGAGAATAGGAAAATAACCACATGCATCACGCGCTACTGAACTCACAATTACATTGCACTTATTCACTCGAGCGTGTTTTAGTATATCTGTTATTCTTCTTTCCAAACAAACACTGAATATTACATTCGGCCCGGCCGCCACGACTCTCCGAAATACCAACTCCATATAGGTGGTAGTAAAAACTTTTCTCCCTAACAATTCTGTACTGTGACTACACTCATCGACACCGGGTACTAATAAACACAGTATAATTTTCATAAAGCACCCATTGTTATTTCGTATTTGCCTGGCATTATTTTACTACATAATATAAAGCAATACGCAAACAAATAATGACTGCTCCCGTTGAATCCGCTGATATTCCGCGAATATCAGATTACGTTTTTCCTATTTCTAACTATGATTTCCACATTTACATTCATTCCGGAATCAAGCGAATGACATTAACGAACACAGTACCTGCAACATTCATTCTACAAACATGACGGCTAAAATTCCTTCATTAAATCGACTTCCTACTTAATTCAATAGCCGCCAGGATGCTGTTAGAACCCGACACATTTATATTTTCAAAATCATATACTTAAAAGTTTATGATTCACAAATAAATTACCTAAACCGTGTCATTATTGAACTTAAATTTGCGTCGCCAGAAGCTGCCAGTAAACAAGCTTAGCTTAACTCGCCTATTTTCACATATATATTTCAAGTTGTAACTGTGGCGCAAGGGTTAAGAAGGGAGGTTTCGTTTTCGCCATTATCGCCAGTATCGGCGTTCGATCCCATTCTGCTTTCTTTTTCTTTTCTTTTTTTTATAATTTAAAACGTTCACCAACACGGTAGAGCGGGGGGGGGGGAGAACAATAGGCGGTTTCTTTTTTATGCAATAGGTAGTACTTTCTCCCGTGCAACGCCGGGCGACGGGTACCGCTAGTATATATATAATATATAAGTATATATATATATATATATATATATAATATATAAGTATATATATATATAAGTATATATATATATATATATATATATATATATATATATATATATATATATATATATATATATATATAAGAAGACAACCCTCAAACGAAGGTTAAGATAAATCCTCTTTGCGAACATTAAAATAAAGATTTAATGATACTAAACCTTATGTCTAGAATACTTATTTTAATTTTGATCAAAATCTCTGAAATGATTTTGATTCTCGAAAATGTCTAAAACTGAATGTTATGGGGTCTTTCTTCTTTACTTACAAACAAGGTGCATTGCCACTTATGCGTAAAAAGGCTACTGAGATTTAGGGGCTAGAATTATAAGGGACTCCTGAATGAGGAGACGTTTAGCGAGATGTTTGTTCGCATTACATTTATATTTCTGCAAGTTGGTACTGTTATGGGTACAGGGAGCAGGGATAGAATTCCGAACGTAATCACTCTGAAGAAAGAAAATATTAGATAAAAAGCTTTCCGGCATCTGTGGACCTCTGCAGTGAAGAAGTGTTTTTTTGCTGATTGACGCGTTTGTCGGAGGGGTATTTACGTTGAGGGGGCACAAGTGCAGCAAGTTCATTGGAGCACATTCCGTTTAAGTACTTGTAAAACAATCACAGAGATGCAACATTGCAGCGATGATATAATGTCTGGAGCTTTGTAGACAGTGTGGGGCCTATAAGATTAGAGTTTCTGTAAACCTAAGATGGAGAAACTAGTGGTTGGTGCACCAGTTCCAATTATAAATAGGAGATCTTGTGTTTTACGTTACAAATAAGACTATAAAAAAGCTCGTAACGTACGCTATTGTGATTGGGGTTAACTTCAAAAGCCACGGTTCACGAATGAAAGTCTCTGGCTAGAGGATAAATAAAAAAATTAAACTATTCTTGTGTCATAATTATTAACTTCATCTCAACCGATGAGAAAGCGATGAACAAATAAATATGACGCTGGTCGTAGGCGAACTGGTTGTACACAGAAATAAAACCCAAGCCATTATATATTATACAAGAATATGATTCACCCAAGACAATCAATGCCGCAAGATTTATTCAGTATTGTGTTTAAGACCTTTTAATTCGATTATTATATTGGTCCATAATCACACTGAAACGGAAACATGATTTACGGAGAAATGATTGATACCTTTGGTTGACGACATTGGTCATGTCAGAATAATGATTGGTCACTTATGTAGTCCCATAAGACAGTCAAGTCAATGAAATTGCATTGCTAATTATTAATAATGTTTACATTTCTTTTTACCAACATTTGTAATAATTTATAGGGTGCGAGTGCTATTTGAGAACATATTGTTTTAAGTTCACTACACACTCAAATCATTTATACTATTATCATTTTTATTTCAGATAACTCGCTCAGAGGAATATGTTAACCCAAGAAATGAAAAGACATTCACTCATAGCTGCTATACCTGAAAAACGTAGTGACTTCGTTTTTACATGTTGCCAGATTCTTTGTTTATAAAGTTCGGTTGGGGCTGGAACTACGTGATTGCAACTTTTTTCCCCCATAGTGTATCTTCTGAAGTACCCAGAGTGATTCACAACAAATACTAGGCTACTGTGATGATGGTTTTAGGAATTGCGAGCAATGAAGGTCATCTCACCTTACATTTTTCTCAAAACATCTTAGACTCAATGCTGTTGGAGACATTGATGTTCTTAAAACGGTTTGACACCGATGTATCCAACAGCGTTGAACCTAAGACCTTGGAATGATTAAGTATGCAGTAGAAGGATACATGTCTTTCAACAAGATCTGAACTTTCTCACAATGTCATTGTAAGCCAGGACTTATTATCAGAATTTTTACGATCATTTGATCCGCTACATGTGCCCCCCCCCCAACTCACCAGATTTAAATTGAAAATATCAATGCTATTATAAGAATACAAACTTTGAAAACACCCAACGGCATGGAATTATATACCTACATTCTACTTCATTTCCTCAATACACGAATTATATACCCTGTGATTTAGATTCCTTCATCGTTGGTGTTAAACGAGTGATTCTCTTACCAAGGCTGATTTATGCACGTGTTATTCTTTATGGCATACTGAGTTGATATGATTTTATGCAGCACTCTTGTTTCATTTTACTTCAGTCGAAGTTCTCAAAAATCAAGGAACCCCCTTCCTGGGGTTAACACTTATATCTATATGGAATGTTTTATTAACGTTCTCTTTACTTATCAAACGTTCAGTTAATAAAGAAATAAAGAACCTACATGTTCCTCTCCCCAATTGACCAGTTAACTATGGTATAGTATATTTGTATAGTAGATTCTTGGTCTTATTGGATTCTAAGACAAGAATTCATCTAGTGTGGTGGAGTATCCATCTAAGTACTGTTACTTGTTGTAAATTACTTGAGTAGGGGCACCATACCTCGTATGAGCAAGTGTATAGCAGTGTCGAGGGGACCGTTTTCGTGCTTCGAATACTATATAAAAATATATTTGGCCAGGATTAACTTGGGTTCAGTACCTTCATGTCAGGTTGTCCTGACAAACCCTTGTACAGAGATACTGACGACACTCGAGGGTTGTGTCTAGTAGGTAATTCAAACTCCCCAGACATAGACTCGTATATACATACTTGTGTCTATCTTAAATAAAATACGTTCATTTTTTTCTTTACATTTAGTAATAAAATTCAATGGAAACTGAAATATGGGATGTGGCAGACGGACGGAACATCTTATATAGATACAAGGTTGCACCTAACTGTGTTACCTTGGGAAATCAATAAGTGAGATGACAGTTCTCACAGTAATCAATCATGCACAATTAAAACAATGCAAATGTCTGAGACATCAAAGTCAGTTTGTGTTTGTAAGTTTAATGATTCCAGAAAGTCAAATAAACAAAAGTAGATATTTTCAACGTTCCAATGTGATGCTTAATTAAATATTGACTTTATTTTAAAGATCAAAGGCTTAAATATTGTCAATTACGGGAACTAATTAAAAGCCCCATTTTTTAAGCTGCGTTTTTTTTCTCCTGAAACTTAATTCAAATACGCAAATTATCGTTTCGATTGAAGATTCTTGTCATTTGGCAAGTAATTGGCTACAAGTTATCCAATGTATCTACACTAAAAAAACAGTGAAAAACAAACAAAAACAGTGTGTTGCGCGCGTGTATGTGTACACACACGACTTATTAAACAAGATACAAATCGTTGATAGTGAAAACAAAAGTACACAGTTTAGACCTCACATAACTATACACTAATGCCGCAGTTAGAAACTGGTTGAAATTACTTCAGATGCACTTAGAAAAAATAATATTAACTTACCATCCCCCCCCCCCCTGAAATTTTAATAGAAATAATCAAACTCATTGCTAACATGACATATTTACAAATAAACAGGAACTTCTACTATAAACAGAAATTCGGACTCTCTATGGGCAACCCTCTAAGTGGAGAACGAGCCTGCCTTTTTCCTGGAGTTCCTTGAATCTCGCCCTTTTAAATTTAGATTAGCACCTAACACTGAGTATTTATGAGATATTGATGACATTTAAATTTTTCTCCCTGATACACAAAAATTGAAGACTTTTTATGTCTTCAATTTTTCTCCTTGATACACAAAAATTGAAGACTTTTGATGTCTTGAATTTTTGTGTCATCAGGGAGAAAAATAAAATACAGTTGAATCCTCCATAAAATTTGCACACGGTTCTGAAATAAATAGCTGAACACTTATTTTAGACACACTTATGCAAAAATCAATAAACAAACTATCTTTCAAAGTAAACTGCAAACTCACCCACAAAAATGACTACATATATTTCTATTCAAACCATAACAAGATCAAACCAGGTATGGCAAATGTGCTTTTTTCCTACGTGCTCTCAGAATCTCAATATATAGATGAGGAAATCACATGCATCAACAATTCTTAAAAACACTTCAATACCCCACACATTTCATATAAGATGTTAAGAAAAAAGCTCTACAGATATTCTCAAAAAATCATAAACAAGAATCTCAAACAAAAAATACTTCTCTAATAAATAGACATTTGCTTTTACCTACTCATTCCAATAACAACTATTTGTGACAGTCTAAATAAACTAGGAATTCCCACCATACACACCACATCACAATCCATAAACTCTACAAAACACCCCCGTAAACAATCTAACGCTGGTATATTAACTATCCCATCTAATAACTTATATATACATAAGGGAAACTCAACGGGAACTGAAATGTAGGCTCGGTGAACACAACAAAGACATGTCCATCTATCTATATGTAAATGAGTAAGGCTACTAACATATGTCAAGTTTTTTTCAACATTTATTATTTTTTTATTTTATCATTTAATTATGCGTTTCGAGCATGGTGCGCTATATCAGATATGTAAATTCATTTGAAGAAATGTCATCATTATATATATATATATATATATATATAGTTATATATTTATATTTATTTATAGTATAAAAATATACTTATGGAAAATAATCATCACGGAAACGTCCATGTTTCATTCTTGCACGAAATCATCAGGCTAAATGCATTTAGTTGAATGATTTCCTGCAGGAATAAATCACGGATGCCTCTGCTTAGCTTACTTGTCATATATATTGTTCTTACAACTACTAATCTTTACTCACGTATTGAATACTGTTGAAGTAAATACTGAAATATATACACAATATATTAAATCACCTCATAATATTATGTGTATATACATGAACTAATATATATATATATATAAATATATATATATATATATAAATATATATATATATATATATATATATATATATATATATATATATCGTGGTACAACATTGTATTATGCAAGGAATAAGGACATGTGTGACCTTTTATGTTATTTATTCATCTTTTTTTTAAACTTAAAAATCGTAAAAACGAGAGGAAATTGTATAATTAGATTAATCTCCTTATCCGGCTTTCGTTCACTCATCAGAATAAATCGATAAAAATGTAAAATAGCGTAGTGAAATGAAGACAGTGACAAGTTTGAAAGAAAAAAATCGATAAAAGAAAGCCCTATCACCAACTCCTTTTGCTTACATAAGGACGGTTTTAAAAACTTAATATAAATAGTTTCTTGAATTTAAGATTGATTGACAAATGTGATCTACTTGGTGATTGGTTTAATTTAATGCGCCCAAAACCATCTTCTCTCTTTTTCGACATCAGTGCTCTGATCTTCACTTGGCCCAAATTGAAATTAATGGCTCTCGTTTTTAGGAAGCTTCCTGTTTTGATAAGCTTCTGGGACTGACCTTCAATTCTGACTTGAAATAGAAGACTTACATCAAATCCGTTGCTAAGGTCGCTGGAAAATGGTTGGATCATTCTACCGCTTCCCCCAAAATCTCACTCCTGACGCTATCCTCTACCCGTAGAAAAACTTGTAGCAGTTACCTCCTCCTTTCAGCCATAACTGAACCGGTTGGTAGTTAGGTGTCGCTTTTTCACCGACAGGTGGCGCTGAAAAGCGACATCAGAGTTATCTGCCCTTTTGATTATAAAAACCGGTGTAAACGGAAAATCACTCTCTTCTCTATTCAATTGGCCTCGCTGAACGACGCTAGACACCAGCGCTCCGTCAACGCGTGTTCATCAACGGTAAGAGTTCTCAACTCATTTTCTTTGTATACGGTTTTCAAGGACTTTCCACGCCGGACTCATTTCTTCACATACTCTTTTCAAGAACTGTTTTCTATCGACACACATACAAGTTAGGGTGTCTTCTTCTCTTCCTACAGCCGCTTTCTCACAGAAGAGACATTGCTAGTAATTCTCTAATCTATTGTTATGTGTGTGATAGGTGCTCGACTGAACTCCCATCTATGGTTCTCCCCTGTAAAACATTTACAACAAAAACTTGTCTAGCAACAACCACTGTTAATAATTTCCCATTCTCCCTCTGTGTACTTAAATCTAAACAAAACTTCCATGAGCAAAGTTTATTTTGTATAACTACTCATCTGTGGAACACACTACCGTGAGGCTGCTTTCCAGCTCAATACAACCTTTTCGTTTTCAAGTCTAATGTCACAAGTTCTTATTGAGCCGTCCTCTTAAACAATCAAATTCTGTCAAACTTCCACCATTATTACCGACCATCAGCGTTGTCTCACCATCCACCCGACACTCATCAACCCTTATCCTCGAGTGGCCTTTAGGCCTTGATAAGTGGTGACTTAAGTAAAAAAAAAAACGTGACATAGAAACTGTCACTGGTGTAAGTCGATGGAAATCCGGCGCTATTTATGAGGTGTTGGGCAATAGCTGACCCGGATGTGTTAACTAAACGATTTAAATCGATTAGTCGGCCCTGGTTTCTTGCAGGGAGGGGGAATGTCTAATTCTGGAGTCAAACCTTTGCATCGTCCTATTAACGTATAAGGCATCACACTGACATTTAAATGTATAAATAAAATAACAGCGACGTTCAACTGCAGACATTTGATTAACACATTTCATGATGAGATTTCCTAACCCGAAAGGTAACCTTTGGAACGTCTTAGCTTTTTGAGGACCATAAAAATGAAAGTGGGCGATCTTGATGGCGATATATTAACTCAGGAGAGTAACCATTATCGATAAGAATCTCTTTAATGAACTGAATCTGCGAACCAATCAGGGATTCAGCACGAATCATTAAGACACATTGAACCAAGTTGATTACATTTTTTTTTTGATTGAGAAAAAAAATAGTCCGTATGGCAGTATAAGCCAGAAAATTTTTGTTTGCAGTAAACATGTAAAAAACGACGAATCAGATTCAGTATGTATGTCCCTTTTCACAGGTAAACTGTGAGGCTGGGTGTAATTGATTAAGTGCGGAGAGAAATTATACTATTACATAACGAACACCAACAGTTTAAAATGGACAGAATGATTGACGGGTTCAGAAGGATTGCCTTAGCCGAAAGTTTAGGGTATCACGTGATTTAAGGAGAAAGGATATTCTGGTGAGACACTCAATCTGGGAAATCTCGCTAAATCGGATCCTCCACAGAAAGCTCAGTGACATGTGGTGCGTGTACAATACGAAATTGCATACAACGCGGCTCAAGTTTTCTTTCTCATATATATATATAGATATAGATATAGGTAGAGAGAGAGAGAGAGAGATAACATAGAAATAACCCGCTAAAGTATAGCTCTGCTCTCTGTAATTGTGATTACATCTGAGCTAGTAAGTCTTCCATTAAAACAAGCAATTATGTATGTGAATTTATGGAGCAACAATTACAACGATAAATAAATAGGTTGGTGCACCAGCCAAGAATCTCTTCCCTGTAGACATGGTTCACAAAAACGTATAATCGAATAGGTCCCACACTGTGTATCAAGCTCTAACCCCTGCCCCATCGCAGCAGTGTTGCAACCTTGTATTTGTTTTACAAGTACTTCAATAGAATCTGCTCTGATGAACTTACTGCTCAATGTCCTCTCGAGGTAAACACCCCCAATAATTAATTTCGCCCCTTAACCGTAGAGGCCTCAGATATCGGAAGACTTTCTACTCTAATAGATTGTTTCCTCTAACTGCTAGCTTTTGGAATTATTTCCCTGCTCCTTTTTTTCCAGTGTCTAACATTCAGAAACTGAAATGTAATGTGAACAGATATCTTCTGCACAACTCCCTACTTAAGATGCGCCTATGGATATGGCGCAAAATTACAGTAGCCCCTTTTACGTTTCAGTTGCAATGCGCACCATTATTTAGGTTCAATTAAAGGAAAACATGAAATAAAACTGGGTTTGTGATTATTATGGATTTGCGTTAAAGCGTCTCAATTTTCATGATCTAAAGATTGTGCACGTCAATTTATCTTTTCGATAACTCCCCAAACTTGTAGTTTGTTTGAAATCAATAACACATCGGAAACACTCAAGTAAAATGCTTCTACTTTATAAAAATTTAAGTTTTTAAATCCTAAGGGTTGAAAAATGTGTTCACGCAGACAGGTTCTTGGTATTACCAATTACAAACTGCAGCCAGACTATTTGTCATTTGTAGTGGAATTTAATTGCACAATGTCTTATGGCATTAGTTGTTCATACCCAATGTATCTTACGGTTGTCAGTTATGCAGTGCCAACTAATATTTAAAGACGTCAGACGAGGGCAATTTGAGTAAATGGCAAAGTGAAATGATGCCACCTACATCATTTTCTAAGTCCAATTACTGTACTTTACATCACGACTCGAAAACGACATATTTGATGAAATCTATTAAGACATCACTACTTTAGCTATATGACCTTTCCCTATTGACATGGAGCTTCTTTAAAAGCTGTGCAGTGTATAATTATTGCGGTTACCGGCATTGAATCTAAGCTCGTAGTGACGTGTTCGAAATCTGTAAAGCTACTGCATCATTTATATTAACACCCTTGAAAATATTAGGTATCGATGTATCGCACTCGATATGAGTTAACTAGACTTTATCACAAAGCCTTCGTAAGGGAAATTGTTTCTGCGAACGGAAACTGCTAAGATCTTGAAACTATTTTGAAATGTTACAAATTTGTGAATTTTTCATATGAGTAGAGGAAGTGAATGTCAAATAGTAAATTTCTATAGTTCAGATCAAACAACTAGCAACTAATTCCAAAATGCAAAGATGAAGCTCAATGTAATATTTATTTACTTTTTTCTTTACTAGAGCTATTAATAAATTAATAAATAAAGAAGGGGGGAAATAAATAAAAAGGAAAATAAAAATTAAAAAATACATTTTTTTTCAGTTTTATTTATTTCTTTTTTCTTTTTTCTTTTCTTAAGTGATCTCAATTAAAGACACACCACCTCATGTATTGCCGGTTGTTGTAATTCTTATTCCATGTACTTAATTTCCCTGATGATCTGCCAAGAAAGGACCTGCTTTGTAGTGAAACACGTGTAGGTAAACACAACTCTTTAATTTGAAAATGATTAATACTCTTTGAATGAAAATGTATTTTGTGGTGTTGATTGGGCTACTGAACGGAATGCCTTAATAAAAATCACATATAAATGTTCTGTACACTGTAATCGAGTATCATCGAGCTTGTTTTTATTGGACAAATATTGGTTTTCACTGAATTATCTATTTTCTAAGTGAAAAATCAAAATATCTCTCTCTCACTCTCTCCCTTACTCTCTCTCTCTCTCTCTCTCTCTCTCTCTCTATATATATATATATATATATATATATATATATATATATATATATATATACACCTGAACGAGAGATGTCTAGTTTGTAGAGTTATTTATAAATTACGGTTAATTTGAATTACAGTGTTTGGTTTTCAAACATAACACAATACAAAAAGGAAGGAATATTTTAGCATGTACTTGTTGATTATTAAAGTACATCGAAAAAGTCTTAGAGAATAAAACATTTAGTATAAAAATATACGTGCATGTATTCGTGCGCACTCGTTTAAATTGAAAAAAAAAACACCCCGAAAAAACTGATACTTTCTGAAGAGGTGAATTATGAAGTCATCATTTCAACGACCTTAACAACAGCTTTGATGTAAGTATTACAATCTTTTTTACAATCTGGAAGCGAAGGTTTTTTACTCTTCACAATGTACTAATCACTTTATGTAGGTACGTGTGGGGGTACTGACGACTTCTTACCGTTAAACATGAAAGAACGAGTAAAAATACGCCAATAACCAACACAAAAAGTAAGAAAGCTAGCACTCAAAAATACATATAAACGTAACAATTTATTCAACGTGGTTCAATTAAATTGTGTAAATTCCACAATGATAAACTTGAGTTTTGTGCACAGGAAAATGTTAATTTTACTGTTTGTATAAAATTGTCTTTTAAAGTGTTTTCTTGGAAAGCACACGTGTTTTTGTGTGCGCGTAATTTAAGGTAAATGAGCCGCCTCTGTACCCCTGTTTTTGCCGGGTACGAAAGGGTAGGAATTTGGCGTTTGAACGAACAAAGAAAAGAAAAAATGGTTAGGCTAACTATTCGTCCTGTGTCCGGTGAGCAGGAACGGGGAGACGGCGTGTAGTTACTGTTAGACAGTAGTCGGCAATGTTTTCTTGCCCTATGCCTTTTCGAGTCATGCTGGTGGGATTGTCTTAATCGCTGGTCGTAGGGAAAGAAAGACTTTGTTTACAAGACCTGTTACTTGCTGGGAAGCGGGTAAAAAGAGGCGAAGAAAGGCATATCTTCTCTTCTATCGCTCAAATCACGCGTGGTCACGCATGATCTCTGCTCTGTGATTGGTCGGAAACCTCTGTCAACGTGATTTGCCGAAAAAAAAGGGATGAGTCAAATTGAAGGAAAGGTCGTACTTGTCTCCCTTTAGTTATAGGATGTCAATCCGATATACGTGTCATCGAGCGACAACAACAATAAACATGCCATACTTGTAGTTTCAAAGGGCAATCATCAAATTATTATCTCCGACACACACAAACTACATCTCACCGTGTTGTTTGTTATTATTTTTCCCGGATTCGATTTTTTTGGTATCGAATTGTAATACGTAAGTTGAATAAGTAATTAAAAGAAAAAGGTATTTATTTAATATTGCACTATTAGCGCTGTTTACAAATAAGTGTATAACGACGGGATCAAAATGTAGTATCTGTTCCGATCGATACTGCACCTAAATAGACTGGTATTGTCTTGGCCTTCGGAGCTTGATTTACGCCGGTTTATGGGTTTGTGCAGTTCTAGGAGATCCACCCTCCCAGGCTATGCCCCTCTTTGGAGAGCAGTAAGTTTATTGCTTACTGCATGAGGTGCACCTACCGGGGAATGCCGACGGATCTGCCCAGGCATTTTTTGTAGTTCAGAGTGCTCATCTTTTCGGGCGCTGGCTTTTCAAATCCCAATTTCCCGATCTTGTGTCACATCTTATCTTGTGGGAGGAAGATAAATAAGAGTGTATAACGACGCAAATTAAATAAAACTCTAATATATATATATATATATATATATATATATATATATATATATATATATATATATGAATAATTACCAAATAATTAGAACATTATTCATTTTAACATTGTATATGTGCATTGAATTTGAGTCATCGTCATTAGACATAAATTAAGCCAAATCCCCTGAATTTCAATTCCTTCCTAAGAAAAAAAAAACAAAAAAACTTAAGCTTTAAATTTTAACCATTCTCTAGAATTAAAAAAAATCATCGGATTTGGGTCAGAATTGGAGTGACGCTTCTAGAATAAGGTTTAGTAGCATTATATCATGATTTCACAATTGCAGAGGATGGGGGGGGGGCATAAAAGTAGAAGAACACTTATGTCCGGGAAATTAATTTTACCCATGCTACAACCTGTATTCCTCTAATTACGCTATATATATAGGCATCTCCTACTCAAACAAATCTCGAGTTTGCTTATTTGCCTATTTATTTATTTTTAAGTTTTTTAATAAAATAATATTCTGTAATCTACCTTTCTACTTTGTATTGTCAAATGTTTTACTACATACGCAATCGTTTTATCGATAGTACTATTATTATAATAATAAAAAATACGATAAAGATTAACAAAATGATAGCGTTTTAAAACTTATTCAAGATTTCATTTTCAAGGGAGATAATTTACTTTAGTAAAGTACAAATATCGCTGTCATGTCGAACGGATACAAACCTTTGATCTTAGACAAAAGGCCACGGAACCATAAAAAATATTTTCTTGCCACTAAGCATTTTTAATTTAAAAACAAAGACAACAAAAAAAGAGATTAAATTGAAACAATTTTTTTTAATGGGCGGTGTAGTTTAGCATCAGTACTGTTGTAATAAGACTGTCTTCCCAGTAATTACTTCCTCCGTTTTAAGGATTTGTTGGGGGGGGGGGCGGCTCCCATAATGAAAAATCGTCAAGACTTCATGTAGTCATAATATTTTATAGAGGAGGTGGGTAGTGTCGTATCGGTTCTGTTCTCATAAGATCGTCCCCGCAAGAATGACTTCCTACTTTTCGGGTAGAAAGAAGTAGTGTTCGTTCATCATGATTTTATCGTCTGTATCACAATAATACTAGCTAGGGAAGAACGATGACTAAAGTTTATTATAAACATTTTTTTTTAATAAGAAAATTATGAAAGTTATCGTTCTTCTTTAGCCCGCATATTCATTTATATTTTTCAAACCAATTTTCATTTAAGCGTGTCACGTGGACAATGAAACTGTCCATGTTTTTTAATGTTCTTTAAATAAATAAATACAAAAGTTTTTTTTGTTATACTTATTCTAACCATATTGACATAAAATCGGCTTATGCTAATTTAAGTAGTATACTTTCATTAGTCATGATACATTCCTCCCAGGCATTACTTTTTCTTCGGGGGGGTGTGAGGCCGTACAGTATACATTCGTTCCTCACAATACCATTTCCTTATGATTACCAGTTTTGTGTGTGTGTGTGAAGGGAGTTAGTATACTATCTATTATGTTTACATGACATTCTCCCAAGAATTAACCCCTCCTTTTTAAGGGGGAGGGGGTTCAGTGTGTGTTGTTCGTTCATCATGATATCATCCTCTCATTTGCATATTTATTTATAAGTTTCTAATGAATTAATATTTTCTAATCTGTTTATTAAATACATGCGTTTATTATTTTTAAAATAAATATGTTGCTGTTGTTTTTGTTGTGCCTTTTCCTATTCCTATTTACTTCCTCCCACGAGAACAGAGTTAGGCACAATGTAAATATTTAACGTGAATTGGAACACACATTTTAAATTACCTCGGTATAGAAGGATCTTTTTTTCACTGACAGAAAACATAAAACTAAATGCTGATTCAGTACAATACTAAATTTTGCTCCTAGCAAAAAGGCCAAGGAGTTAACATGTTGATAGTGATGATGATGATGATGATGATGATGATGATGATGATGATGATGATGATGATGATGATGATTTGTTGTCAAAGAAAATAAATAAACCTATCTAATCGTTCTAAATTACAAAACAATTTTTTTTCTTTTTTATAATAAAGGTGAAAAGTACCCATTTCGAATAATATAAAATTTGATCATTTGTCCAATCGACGTTCCACCCTTATCTTTATTCATTTCATTATATAACAAGTTTTAATGGGGAATTGATTTTAATTTTTATGCTGAAACAAAATAAAATTTATCGACGTAGAATACATTAAATTCCATATCAATTGACCTTTGTGTTTTGTTTCCTAAAAAAAACATTTGACGATGTTCATGCACAGTATATTTCCACCATATTTAAATATATTACATAACATTACGCCAATAATTAAAAAACAATTCCTAAAAAAACAAAATGTGACGATGTTCATGCACAGTATATTTCCACCATATTGAAATATATCAAATACCACCACACAGATAATTGAAAAACATTTCCTAAAAAAAAATAGGACGATGTTCAGGCACAATATATTCCACTATATTGAAATATATCAAATAACACTACGCCAATAATTAATAAAACATTTTCTAGAGTAAAAAATTGGACGATGTTCATGCACAGTATATTTCCACCATATTGAAATATATCAAATAACACTACGCCAATAATTAATAAAACATTTCCTAAAGTAAAAAATTGGACGATGTTCATGCACAGTATATTTCCACCATATTGAAATATATCAACTAACATTACGCCAATATTTTTTTTAAAATTTGCGCTAAATAATTTAATGTAAAATTACTTTATTGGTTTCGTTAAACAAGCGTCAGTAGTTGTCGCCCGGAGTGCCGGTAGTTTTTGCTAGTATATACATATATATATATATATATATATATATATATTCAAAGTTCATAAAATTTAGAATTATTTCATAACATAAAGTCAGCTATAGTTCTATAGTGCGTGACTAGGCTACTTTTAAACAGTTTTTTTTGTTTACCCCGAAAAATGATGATAAAGGATGTATGTTCACAGAAAAAAACCTTTTTAATTAAAAAAACAATTGTTTCGGCTAAAACGTAGGATATTGTTTTTAAGAATTTGAATGTATTTCACAATATTTAAAGGTGTACGTTTAAAGTACGTTTTAAAATATATGAAAATACGTTTCAAAAATACATTTAAACACTTCTCGGTTTGGTCATCGTCAGTGCCAAGTGCAAAAAGTACAAGTAAAAAAATGACAATACACATTAAACATTTCCAAAGAAAATATCAATTCTTCAAGCCGTTTTTTTTTACATAGAATTGCATCTATCTGTCCAATATGTGATGTAGCATGGAAGACTTCCGGGTCAACTTCAGTACTCGGCAGTAACCATAAAATGCTACTCTTCATAAGTTAGTTTTTTTCGCTGATACTTAATATTAAGTACTATTAAAATATAACCAGTCAGTACTATTAAAATATCATTAGTCAGTACTATTAAAATATCATTAGCCAGTACTATTAAAATATCATTAGTCAGTACTATTAAAATATCATTAGCCAGTACTATTAAAATAACATTAGTCAGTACTATTAAAATATCATTAGCCAGTACTATTAAAATATCATTAGTCAGTACTATTAAAATATCATTAGTCAGTACTATTAAAATATCATTAGCCAGTACTATTAAAATATCATTAGTCAGTACTATTAAAATATCATTAGTCAGTACTATTAAAATATCATTAGTCAGTACTATTAAAATATCATTAGTCAGTACTATTAAAATATCATTAGTCAGTACTATTAAAATATCATTAGTTAGTACTATTAAAACATCATTAGTCAGTACTATTAAAATATTATATAGTTTATTTTTGTTTTGTATCGCATTTTCTTTCTTATTATTAATAAATTTACCCATTTTTATTCATATAGCCTAATACATCTTTAATATCAGTTTATAAATGTATATTCTATTTCTTTGTTCGATAATAGTTTTATAGACACGGGTTTTACTTCCTCTATAATTATGTGACAATATAAAGACACTATTTTTATGCTACATTCTAAAGCTGATTCGTTCGCAAATTATTAATATTATTATATCATGTGTCCATTATCGTCTTTATCCTTAATTGCACTTTAAAAAGTATGTTAAATTATTTATGCATTCTCGATTCAAAAATTACTTATTATTCCGAAAAATAGCTGATGTTATCATTGAACATAGTCGCTTATTCCTTAATCTATAGACAATTATTTTCACGCAGTGGTAAAAAAAAATGAAGTCAATTTATTTATTCATATTATTATGCAAGCTTTTAAATTAGTGGTTAAAGTGACTCTTATTTATTTCTATTTTTTTATTTTCATCATTTTTATTAATATTAAATATGATATACACACAATATATATATATATATATATATATATTTATATATATATGTATATATATATATATATGTATATATATATATATATATATATATATATATATATATATATATATACATGGGCTATTTATTTATTGATTTTTACTTTGAATAATGTTTGTTTCTAATATTACATTTACATGTTGTGTGTATGGGAGGGGGCACATCCCATATTTATTATTTATTATTTCTTAGCATTTATTGACCGTTCTCAGTTATAAATGATATTATTTTATATATCTACCTTGCTAATTCATTCGTATTTATTGTTTAATTATACATATTTCATTTAGTTCGGCTGTATTTAATGTCTATATATGTACTTTACGTATATATATTTTTTATTTTACTTCAGTCAAATTTCTCAGAAATCAGACGGCCCTTTTTATGGGGCTAACCATTGATTTCTATGTGAGATACACATATACTCGAATACTCCGTTAATTTCTCCATTTACTTGTCAAACGTTGAGTTTATAAAAAGTTCATGGTATAATTTTCCTCTCCCAAATTGACCTGTGAACTATGTTATAGTATATCTTTTTTGTGGTTTATTGGTCTTACCGGATTCCTGGACAACAATGTATCCAGTTTGGTGGAGTATCCAGTTAAGTGCTGTACTTGAGGTAACATTACTTGGAAAAGGCGCACCATTCATCGTATGAGCCAATTTATAGCCGTGTTGACGTGATCTTATATATATATATATATATATATATATATATATATATATATATATATATATATATATATATATATATATATATAATCCGAGTATGGTATAAATCCACAGGGTATAAATACAGGGGAATTGAACCGGGTTTCTGAGATTGCTCAATAAAAATATAGACGGAAATATAAATATAAATGATAATTTATTTCATTTTGACTACAAAATTGATTTTGTTCTACGAGACCAGTTTTTAGGAGCTCACGATCTTCAGGTCTCGAAATAGTATTATGCCTGTTAGAATAAGTTTACAATTACACAAAGTTATATAAAGGTGACAGAAAATTTAAATAGAAATTGAATATGATAGAAATAAAACAAAACAAACAAACAAAACAAAAAAAACAAAAACAAAAACAAAAACAAAATACAAGTAAGAAAAAAAAGAAGAGAATGGAATAGAAAAGGAAATATTAAGAGCTGCACGGGACATACTATGGAAGTGGAAAGAGAGGGAGAAAAACCATACGATTTGGTAGGAGAGGGGTCGGAGTATGAAAGCATGAAAGCATGATCTATGCATTTTAACGCGTGTCAAAACTGTCTGTCTGGATGTCATTTTAGCGCGTAGAGGCCTACGTAAGTGATAGATTAACGGATTCAAGTCAGTTGCCTATTGGAGGGTGAGGGTGTGGGGAACTAATCCTCTATGGCGAGCGGGGGGATAAAGAAGAGGGGGAAAGGGATAACACACTTAAAGTGCTTATAATGATAATAAAATTGAAAATTAAAGAATTGAAAATTAAAAATTAAAAGTGTCGATATGCAGGTAAAAAATAAATATAATTTTTGAATACAGTAAAATATATTAGTAATATAAAAATCATAAGAAATATATATATATATATATATATATATATATATATATATATATATATATATATATATATATATTTCTTATGATTTTTATATATATATATATATATATATATATATATATATATATACACATATATACAGGGTGGCGCAAAAGTAACGCATTAGTTTGAACCAGTAACAACTTTCACATTTAATCAAATATTCTCCTTATTTTTTCAGAATATTACAGATATAAACATTGATAATTTATCATGGAAAAATATAGCACTGAACAACGAACCAAAATTATTGAACTTTACTTCGGAAACCATCGTTCAATAATCTTAACCCAAAAGTCCTATCGTCGGCATTATAATGTCAGACAATCTCCCAGTCAGACCACAATTGATCGTCTTGTGGTCCGATTTCGGCAGCAGGGTTTAGTGAGTGATCTTCCACGATCTGGCAGACCACGTTTAGTACGGACAGCGGAAAATGTAGCACTCGTTGAGGATAGCATTGCTGAAAACGAAAACACCTTAACTCGAAGACGAACCACTCAGATTGGGATGTCCAGAAGGTCACTTCAAAGAATTTTGCGTGAATTGCATCTGTTTCTATACAAAATTCAATTGGTACAGGCATTACAACCCACAGATTTGCAATTACGCGTAGCTTATACTGTTAACATTCAGCAATTAGCCAGAGAAAAAGATGAGTTCATCCATAAGCTGATAATGAGCGACGAAGCCCATTTTCATCTGAACGGGTTCGTAAATAATTAAAACTGCAGAATATGGGTCATTGAAAATCCAAGAACCGTTCATCAGCGTGAATTACATCAACTGAAATGTACCGTATGGTGTGGTGTTACCTCTGAAAGAGTGATCGGTCCATATTTCTCTGAAGACGAAGAAGGTGTCGCGGTGAAGATAACTGCACAGCAGTATCAACAAATCATTGAACATTTTTTTAAGGCCAGCTGTTCAGGACAACCCAGAAATGTGGTTCCAACGAGATGGAGCTACTGCCCACATTACCCGACAAAGTATGCCGCTCTTAAGGGGATTGTTTGGCGAGCGCTTAATTAGCAGATTTTCTGATTTTAACTGGCCTTCACGTTCACCGAATTTAACAGCCCCTGACCTTTCCCTTTGTGGTTATCTTAAGGAGAGGGTATATGTGAACAAGCCTACAACGATTCAAGAGCTTAAACACAATATAAGACATGAAATCCAAGAACTAGAGCCAGTTATTCTAAAGACTGTAATGGAAAATGCCCTAACTAGAGCCCGTCATTGTGAGGCCAAAAATGGTGGCCATTTAAAAGATATTATTTTTAAAACGTACTGCAACAAATTTACCACGTCAGAAAAGCATAGTAAATTACGTGAACTGTTGTAGTTTCTATCACCTAAACCAACCAATGCGCGACTTTTGCACCACCCTGTATATATATCATAAGAAATACATATATATAGATATATATATACATACACACATAAATCCACACATATATATATATATATATATATATATATATATATATATATATATATATATACACATACACACATGTTGTGTTTGTTTGTTTGTTTGTTTTGTTTTATTTCTATTTCTATTCATATTCAATTTCTATTTACATTTTCTGTCACCTTTATATACTTTTGTGGAATTGTAAACTTATTCTAACTTGCATAATCCTATTTCGAGACCTGAAGATCGTTAGCTCATAAAAACTGTTCTCGTGAAACAAAATCAATTTTTTAGTCAAAATGAAATAAATTATCATCTCTATTTATATATATATATATATATATATATATATATATATATATATATATATATATATATATATCTGTTAGTGTATTTTTATAGTTAAAACCGTATTACTTTTTAATTCTCATTATTCAGAAAGTCTTCATATTTTAGTCTTAACAATTACATCGTGTCCTAATGAATTCTAAAAGTCTAAATAGCTCTAAATTGTTATCTATGTTGGTTTGCCACGATTGTAAGCGAACTAAAGCTTCTTAGAACTATAGTTGGCTCTCATTTTTCTGTCGCCGCATTATACATTGTACTGGACATAGTTTATCCGATGAAAGCAGAAGATAATAACCACTGGAATTCTATATCCTCAGTTTTATTTAAATGTGTTATCCCTTCTTTTCCCCATTTAATATAGTGTTGGTTGTTGACAGACTTATTTTTCTGACATGCGTATAAGATATCATGCAGCTTAACACAATCCTTTTGCACACAAAAACCATTGTCCTCTCGATCCCTTTTTTTATATTCCGTCTTCTTTTTTTCCCAACCATCTGTTATCATACAAAGTCATATTTTCAATGATATTTTAGTATGTTTGCTTTTCAGCTGTTCATTCACTATTTGTTGCTTTATTCTGATATCAAGCTATGTTGACCACCCCCTTCTTTTGACTCCGGTTCATAATGTTAGCGATTCTGCTTATTCGCTTATTAGATAGGTCAATATACTACCAAAGTACCTCTACCAAAAATAAATGCAACATTTAATTTTCTGGTGGTTTTATATTCAGCTGGGTCCAGTCTAAACAATATAAAAGTTGGACAAGATCCGAGTCTGGGAAAGTGTCAAATTTCGAATATGACTTTTTTTGGTTTACAAGTCATTTTCCATTTACATGTGAAGCACTAACTCGGTCAGTTTTCATGATAAATCAATAAATCCTGGATTTTTACTTGTTTTCAGGGTCAATATTTCACATCAAAAGGGTTACCAGTGATGCCAAATAATCCCTTATACCATATCTAGATGTACCTGACCAATGAATCTCTTATTACATCCACATTGGTACCCGTACCCCTAAACCCCTTATTGCACTCACCCAGGTTCACAAATAGGCATATGGATGATTATTTTTAGGTAGTTACTAGTTGTAAATTATTTCTTTCTTCAATTAATCGGACTCATTACCTCCGTATATAAAAAAATGTTTTAAAGGTTATAGGATTCCTGAGAAAACAACTGATAAACCCAAAGAGGCCACGTTTTACCTCATCAAAATTTGCTCTCACAAACCATTGACTAGCTCCATATACTAATATCAATATATTTTCCTATATTTTCAGGTTCCAACATGAGTTCAGCCGCCAGTTGAGAAACTTATCATTGATGCGAACGATATTTGGACTGTGATGAGACTGTGGTACTTCGGGAAAAGAGTGTGCAGGTGTCAACCGTTCAAGTATCGAAAAAGGTGTCAAATTATTTGTTGAAGCCTGAAACTATCACTGACACTATTCTGGTTCATTGAAAAACAAGAGGGGTGAGTTGCCCACTGCTGTCCAAGGTAGGATCAAATATTTTGGTAGTGATCTTCATGTTGCAGACTGTGAAACGTCAACTTCCATACAATGCGAAGTATTCCAAGACAGTTCACGTCAGTTGAATTAACCAAACAACGAACAAGTGGAAGACCAAAAGACAGCGATCAGGATGAAGATTTGAAAAAAAGTTTGTGTATTTCTGGAGTAAAACGATGATCGACAGATAACGATATAAGAGCTTGTAGCTTAAATGCTAGAATACTTACGAGGAAGTAAATCAACGGCATATGAACATCAATACCTCAATGAAAAGCTGATAAGTCGATATGGAAACACTTTATACGTGATCAAAGGCCGTTGTGGTGTCGCAAACATTGTGACTTTTGGGAAAAAACCTGTTACGTTATTCCGACAGATTATAAGGAAGCACAAAAAACGAGCAATTCTCAAAATCGTATCGAAACGAATCGAAGCTTTCTTTCACGGCAACCATACTACTCCCAGCTGGCAAGACATAGTGAACCTGATGCATAAGGAGTGCGGATATTTAGGACGTTGCTGGATGACAGTAGACTTTATGAGATCATGGCGACAGTATATGGTGAAAATGCTGTCCTACACACGATGAACAGAAAGGCAGGGCAACAAGTTTTTGGTGGCAACCATCTGGTGGATCAGTGTCTTACACATCCGATTGTTGCCAAAATCTTTGAATATGAACCTGGTTTTCAGGACAAAGTAGAGGAACGTGAGCGGCTGTACATGCTGATGGAGACTGGTGAATGTGAAGTCATTGTTGGAATCATATTCCATCGGTAGGATTTACAACAGTCTAACTCTGATAAGGGTCTCTAAAACAAGAAATCTATTAATAAACATGATAGGAATGGCGAGGACACTGGTTGCAGCTGATCAAATGGAGTATTGGGTACTGCGTCTTAGTGCCATCTTCGCTTGGCTTCCGATATTCGCAGCCACTGGACATCCAAATTATCTTAAGTCGGCTCGTTCATGTCCCCGGAAGATGTATACCTTGTAAGAAAACAATCCTGCAGTACATGAAAAGTTCATGTTTGGGTCTCACGTAATCAGATGCAGTAGCCAACCCTGGGCTAGTCTTAGCTCCGATGTTGTCATCGAGCAAACACTCAAAAGCCATGGAGGGCTCACACGGGGTAGTTGGATATCCGAGAACCAGTGAACACTTTGGGCCATATCGTCCACTATGTTATCTACATACAACGTTGCCATGCAAGAACTTACCGCACGAAGTTACACAAAAAATGAACGACATAAGGAGTTGTCTGCCTCTCGGGTGAGAAAGGGGGAGATTCGGGAAAGTTGCAGAAAATCTAGACAGCTTGAAGCCGTTTTTCAGGCGATAAATCGTTCTGCAATATTATCACAGGGATTACTGCTAACTAGGATGTCAATGTTCAGGACCTTTTCGAAATCGGAAAACACATTTTACAGAAGATAGATGGACAATCAGTTTACTCCTACTCTCACAGATGGAGTTTTAAAGCAAATACATTAGCATCGAGCAAAAATGTCAAAGATTCTGCAGATCGGAGCATTGATCCAGTACTCTTATCCAGAGTTTACTCGTGGTCTCACAGATGAGTAATCTAAAGCTGGATGATTCCATGTTCTATGAACTCTTTCTCTACCCGATGTCTTTGTTTAAAGGAAAGGCCATCTCACGCCAAGCAGACAACCCACAGCTGGCAGCAGCTCTCAAATATTATGCTTAAACAAAATCGGACAGTGTTGTAGCACATACCGTTCTTATCACAGAGTACAATGTACTGAACGAAGGATCTTTTCACCGTTTGAAATGGAAGGAGGGGAGCACATGTATCTCCATTGCAAATGATTATGTCATAATGCAGTAAATGCTGTTGGACACTATGGGAGAGCAACTGTCGTGTTTGATGAAGTTTAACCACATATAAATGGCTGTACTCATCAGCGGCGAAGTCGATAGCTTAATGCAAGAAACGTGAACATTACCGAGGTAACAAAAATTGCTGGGAAAAAGGAGGACTTCTTGTTGAATGTTGTAAACAAGCAAGCGCTAATCCAGACGATCATGGAACGAATGCGGCAGAAAGACTGTGACGTTATTCAAGCGGAAGGAAATGCCGATGTTGAGATTGCAAAGGCAGCCATCAATATGTCTGCTTTCAAATACACCACAGTTATAGAAGAAGACACGAACCTTCTCTGGTTGTTCCGTGCATATGTTTCTATATGTGCTGCATTTTATTGTTGCTCTAACAAGGCGAAATACTACATCTACGATCTCAAGGTTTTGTAAGCAGGTGCTTGGCGAAGTAGTTTGTAATGATATGTTGTTCCTGCATGCATTTACGGGATGCAATTCGGTGTTCATGGTATTCACAGTAGGGAGGACGTTGGGGTAGCAAGTAATAGACCCGAGAGAACAGACAATTACAGACTATTCAAAAGCAATTGTCTCTACCAAAGCAAAGCCAGGATGTTGTAGAAAACCAATGGTTGTAAGGCAATGACAGCTTTGTTCAATCCCGAGAGAGAAAAACTCCCTGGCATCTATTAGATACAATATGCTCTGCAAGAAAGTTGCGAGAGTTAAGACGTTCGTCACGTCAGAACAACTCCCACCAACGGCCTCTGCTGTAAATTTTAGTATTTGCGAACTTACTACCAGATTAGTTAGTTGATGAGATGTTGCCAAACTGATCCAGATATTTCACTGCAACTGTTCAGAAGGATGTAATAAACTAAGGTGCACCTGCAATATGCATGGACTAGAATGTACAAGTGCATGTGGACATTGCCAAGACGGATATTGTGACAATATGAAAAATAATCCAGTGGAAAATGATGAGGAGGAGTTCGAAGTTTTGGAAAATCACTGTGACGTAAGTGAATCAGGGTGAATACAACAAGGGTAATGGATGTAGGAGTACCCTTTGATATTGTATGAGAGTTTATTTCAACAGGTAACCGTTTCATGTGAAATATTGACCCTGAAAAGTTGGGTAAAACTCTAAAATGCATTGATTTATCATGAAAACTGCTTCACATGAAACTGGAAAATGACTCGTAAACCAAAACAAGTCATATTCGAAATTTGACACTTTTCCATTCTCGCATCTTGTCCAACTTTTAGTGGACTAGACCCAATCTAACACAACACCATGAACAATAAAAAACGTTGCGATTTTGTGGGGTCAATCAGTACATTGACTCGTCTATAGAAAAAAGACAAAACAACAATGCATTATACAAACTTTTGCAAACGAATGTTTTCTTTGTGTCTTTTGAAATCATATATTATTTGCTTGGATTTAGTTGATCTTCACGGAACCAGGATTAGGAAACTTAGCTTAAAAGTGAAACAAAAACTCTAAACAAAATTATAAAGATTGATGATAAGTGTGAGTAGCCGGAGATAATCTGAGAAGGAGAAACCATTTTTATTAAATAATAATTTTTACTCCCGAATTTCGTTTGCTATGTTGAATGGTTGGCATTTCTTTTACGATGCGATATATTAAAGCAGGTTACGTGATACTAGAAGTGTGGCAGTAATGTTGACGAATATTCTGACTCCACCAGATTAAGCAGAAAGCGGCTTATTACGTAAACAGGCGGAGTATTGCAGAGTAGATAACACGTAGCAGTAGTATACTTTGTATTGCTGTTGCGTTTACAAAAATACTTTTATTCACCTAAAACAAGACATGCTGTACCTGAGACGTACAAGGATACTGTGAATTAGGGACCATAACTACAGGGATAACATATGTAAGGAGTTGAGAAACGAGATGCCTGTTTTATAACATTTACATTTCTGCATGTTAGTACAGTCAAGAAAGCATGGAGCAAATAGGGAATTGAAAAAGCTAGCAATTAGAAGAAAAAAAACTATTAGAGTAGAAAGCTTACTGACATCCGGGAGCCTCAAAAGGGAAGGGGTGGGATTTTGCTGATTGGCGGGTTGGTCTTCTATGCCGCGAGTTTATCAGAGCACACTCCATTGAAATACTTGTAAAACAATCATACATATGCAATATTGCGGCTATAGGGCAGAGGTTGGAGCTTGGTTGACAGTCCGGGACCCATTTTCTCTTTACTTTTGTTGCATAAGTTTTCTAATTTTTTTATTTTTGTTAATAGCGTTTGTTTAAAGTTATTAATAATTACAGCACACACTCATTTGGTGTTTAAACATTATTTTGGGTATTTTTTTACAGTATAATGTATACGTACAGAATACCTGGTTGATCTCTTCTCAACACATCCCTGAACAGTTTCAACACACGTTCCTCCATTCACCGCTCAGAAAAAAGTGTAAGATTTTAGCGGCTTATCTGTTAGTTGTCACTGCAAACTTACGTTACATCTAAAACACGTAGCTCTAATTCTAATATTTAACTTCTAATGTAATTTTCCGATTTTCTACGTCAGCTAATTTTATGCCGTGAATTAATTTTAAATACTCCCAATATTGTTACAGAGAAATCAGGATCATGCATAATTATATTTAAGGTGGGTCCTTAGATCTCCATTTCCCATATATATATATATATATATATATATATATATATATATATGTATATAAATATATTAGTGTTTGTGTGTGTGTCTGTCTCGCGTTAGTATATACTAGTATTTTTATAGCAAGCCGCAGATATGCAATAGGCACACTTTAAAGGCAGAAAAAGACTGCTCTGAACGTCACTTCCTCAAATGTATTTGCTGAAAAATGATTCCGAATTTGTTCAATATATTTATTTAATGCGTTTAAGGACGATTGTCTTCATGTAATATATGTTTCATTTTATTTTATTTCTATATTTAATACACAAACATTTAGTGTTATGGAATTTAACAGATATGAGAATAAACACGTATGAGCTTCAATCTCGGGTAACATCCGGTTTTTCTGCTAATACATATATAACATTAGTTTGTGAAATATGTTTCCGTGGTGATTTGCATACGCCGAAATTGTCCGAAACCATTTTTGTATTAAAAACAAAATTGATGTCATGACAGGAATGCCATCGAACGGTCTTCCAGTCGCAATTCTAATCTATTTCTTCATATGTTTTGTATACAAGTATTTAGAATAAACAAAGGACCGATTTGAATATTCCATTATCATCCGTTTCTTATGATCGCTTATTTTTTAAATTTATATATATATATATATATATATATATATATATATATATATAAATATATACAATTTTGGTGTGTTGGGGTAAATAACTATTGTTTTATCTTTACAGAAGCAATTTTTATTCAGCGCCAGGATAGTTTTTTATTTATTGTTTTTCAATTA
>OY744555.1:40473210-40475710 GCA_963556195.1 Sepiola atlantica
TCTAGTTATACCCCTCAGCTTCACCATTGCTTCAAGTGATGCCACTCAAGCTTCACCATTGCTTCTAGTGATTCCACTCCAGCTTCACCATTGCTTCTAGTGATGCCACTCCAGCTTCGTCATTGCTTCTAGTGATGCCACTCCAGCTTCACCATTGCTTCTAGTGATTCCACTCCAGCTTCGCCATTGCAGCAATGTTCTCCTCTTGTACATTTGGTGCAATAAACATAACGATTATTTTAACTGAATATTTTATAGGTTGTCTAAATCTGAAATTGGAGACCATTTTTTGAAACCAGGCTTATCTCGCCAAGGAGTATGATTCAACAGTTGACAGCTTAATTATAGTTTTCTTTATTCTAACCTTAAATAGACTAATTCTTTTCCGTGTCAGTTGTTATACAAACAACTCAAGAAAGCAATCTTTATTCGATACAATTTTCTTCTGATGAAGTTGGAATCAGATCACGAAATAAATATTTACTCGACGGATAATAAATCTTCAATAAGTACATTTGCCTTATCTCAACAGACACACACTCTATGACCTTTTGGCTGAAAGTAAAATAGCTGATTTCTGTTTATCGTATCAACGCTTCACAATGAGGACAAATGTGTAATCCGTGAATGGGGCATTTGTAATTATAGAACTTAAGTCTACGTTACAATTTTTCGAACCAAACGACCAAACGTTGAAAAAAGTGTTACATTGTTATAACACAGAAACATTACTCGTGCATTACAATATTTTCATCAAAACTGTTATTCATCGCGACTTTACCAAATAAAGAATGGCACTATAAACAAATCTTACTTTTCATATATATATATATATATATATATATATATATATATATATATATATATATATATATATATATATGTCAAACCCCGGTTTATGAACGTCTCGAAACTGGAACAATTCGGATTTCGAACAAATATTTCAAGCCGGAAATGCCTCGCTTTTCTAACAAAATGTCGGTTCTCGAACAACGCCGACGACAATCGATACGTACCATCTGAGGAAACGTTACAAATTCTGTGCAGGGTTGCCCCTCCTGGGTTTTTAAATTGAGATCTGAGTTTTAAAAAATGAAATGTTATTATTTAAATCTGTTATTTTAGGAACTATATTTTTTAAATAGCTGATAAAATTAAAAAATATATCACAAAATTGCCAAAATATACACTAATAAGTCATAATCTATAAACATTTCAAGAAGAACATATTTTCTTTCGAAAAAAGTTTTTATTTTATACATTATAGTTAGTATTAAAAATAGTAACTTAACTCATTCTTAATAATTTTGTATAAAATACTTGAAATATAGTGTATATATTATAAATAATTTAAGTCTGTTTTTTTTTAAACAATCTCAGTTTGCTTCGCATGGCGATCTGTTTTTTTTTTGTTGAGAGTTACAATCCGTGATCGTGTTGTTAAAGAATACAAAAAATTGCTTGTGCTTGAGGGCAAATTACATAAATTTTACTAGAAAAAAATATTTTCGAAAAATTCGGTTTTAGAACAAATTATGTTAGAAAACCGAGGTTCTACTGTATAATTAAACAACTTCAAATATGTTGATTAAATGAACATTAAAACATTTTTTTAAATGTGCTCAATGCTAGGTAGAGCTTTATGAATGTAAAAACAAATATATAAATATTTAGATTGATTTTACAGCGTGAAGGTGACTGTGCCAGGTGAGTGAATTTCGTCTGAGCACTGCTGCTCTTATCAATAGTCAGAGTGATTAGTTGAGATTTCAAATTGGTTCTTTGGTTGACATTGTAAGATTTTCGTTTCATTATCATTTTCGGCTTCCGACTAAGGACAAGTGGTGCTACAGCGTAATTGAACTTTCGTAGACCAATGTCCATGTTTCTCTCTCTCTCCCATATATATATATATATATATATATATATATATATATATATATATATATATGAATATTTTTTATTAAGTATTAAAGTTTTTTTGTTTACCTACAGACGATATCGTATCGGGCTTTTTACCCTCATCAGTGCAGGAGTGATGGTTGCATGCAGTCGCATTGGGTCGAAAGCAATTCGTAGATTAAGTCGAGAATTACTAGATAAACGCTCAGGACCACATGGCTACTGGCAATGAGCACATATAGTAATTGAAATTAAGATACCCTTTCACTGGGAGGCAAAGGAAGCGTTATTGTTGTCCAGTGTTCAACGCTCGTGCGGAACTCGCTTTGTCGCCAATGACAACAAACTTTCTCAATTTAATCGTGCTCCACTTTCAAGACTAGTATATCTTTATATATATATATATATATATATATATATATATATATATACATATATATATATATATATATATATATATATATATATAATTTAATGAATCAAAACCTTACTAGCGCCCCAAGAATAAGAACATCAAGTCTATTATGGCGTACGGTCGTTTTCAAAACAGTTTGAAAATACTTTATAAAATAAAATATAATAAAGTTAGCCGAAAACG
>OY744555.1:40480710-40640710 GCA_963556195.1 Sepiola atlantica
AAGTTAAGATTCGTGGAGAACGAAGATGTCTCTGTGTGAATGCGTGTGTGGGTGTGTATGCGGTGATGAGTGGGTGAGTGTCATTGGGATCTGAGAGAAAAAAATGGATGTCACTTAGGAATTGGGATGAGTCTTTGTTCAGTAAGGATGATATTGCTAATTAAAGGAGATAGGTTATAGAAGCCATTTCGTTGCTTGATGGTGTTGGAGGCAGTGATGAGTGCAGTTTCCAGTAGTCTTCGCCGAGCTTTGTTGTGGATGTATTTGGTGATTTCGACTTTTTCAAATTTGATGGCATGACCATGCTCTAGTGCATGGGAGAAAAGTGCACTGAGAGGGTTATTGTTTTTTTTCCATTTTGTGTTCATTAAATATTTTTTTCAAATCACGTTCTGTTTCTCCCACGTAAATTTTATGGCAGTCATTGCATGGGACAGTGTATAAGCCGGCATGGGATGATGGAGATTACCTTGCTTTGGTACATTTACTGTATATTAATTTTCATCTTAACCCTATTAAGTGCATATTATTACAGTATACTGGCATTTTTCATAAATGTAAAGGCGTTGTCTCAATGCAACAGCTTCTCATAACTGATATAATTGGTAGTTTGACTAATCAATGTTCCTTCAAATATTCGCAGGTAAATATTATTTTTTTAAATTATGATGAGTGTATATTTACTCATGATACAATTCAAACTAGAACTATTTTTCAAACGTTACCATGTATTCATTGCAAACAATAAATGGTGATTCAATCATTTTACAGTCAGTGTGTTTGAAAATTGACAATGACACAATGCAGAACTATTTAATTTGAATGACATAAATATATAAATCAAACATTTTTTGAGCAGGGAGACATATAATAAAGTTATTCACATTAGTAAACAACAAGATATTAAGTGTACAAAGGAAAACAAAATACAACCTCTATCTGTGCCATAACACAGTTGAATAAATCAAATAGCTGATGAGATATAGAAGAAAGTGTACGTAGACTAGTCATTTTTTAGGTGTGTTGCAAATTTCTGAGAAACTACGGTATATTGGTAAACTGAAATCAGAAAGCTATCAACTAGAGCCCAGAGCATCTATCTCTGGAAAAAAGCAGCTGAATTCATCAAAACGTTGATGAGATACAGGATAAACTGTATATAGACAAGTAATTGTTTCAGTTTCTTTTGGAATTTTCTGGGATACAAAAGTATAGGGTAAACTTAAATTAAAATGCCATCAACTAGACACAAGAACATCTATCTTTACGATAAATCAGCTGAATCCATCAAATGGTCGATATGATATAGAATAAAGTGTATGAATACTGGTCCTTTTTAAGGTTTTTTGGAATTTTCTGGAAAACTAAGGTATATCGTCAAGTGAAATGTAAATGCTATTAACTAGACCCTTTATCTCTGCAAAAATCAGCTGAATCCATCAAATAGTTGATGAGAAACAGGGTGGCACGTACGTACGTACTACGTACACACATATAACATGAATTCATGATTGAGCTTTCTGGATCTCTGGGTTACCTTGACTAATGATGCTGAAATTCTACACACTTATAAAACCTATCTAATATAAATGGTGTGCAAAGTTTAAACTAATCTTGTCTATCCCTTTTTGAGTTATGATTGATCAAAGCAAAACGATTTCCAGCATCCGCCATTCGTGAAGTCTATTAAGTGAATAGAGCGCTCTCGCGCCTCCCTTGATATAATATATATATATATATATATATATATATATATAATGGGTAAGGGTGTTATATGAAAAGAAATCAAACAAAGTGCTCGATCATATAAGAGAGCTAATATAATTTAGTTAAATACTGTATATTACATATTTCAGCAATGTACCGCGGTTTAATCCAAAAGGGCAGATTTAGACATCTTTAGTAAATCTATGTGCCCAGTGGAATCATCGGCAAGCTGAAATGATTGTAGTCATGGCCCGATAGGGAATGGCGTCAACAATGACAGAAAACGGTGTATCTCTGAGGGGGTCCCCGAAAAAAAAACCGGTGTTGGATAGTGATTAACTAAGACTTAAGAGAGATCGATGTTAGTTCGTGTATGAAAGGCTTTCATTTTATTCCTTAGCAATTTTTATTTATTTATTTATCTGTTAGCATGTTTTATTTATTTATTGATATGTTCTTTATTGGATTTGTAATGTTATTGTTTTACCTAGTCTGAAAAATACGAAAGGGGCGGCTATGAAGTTAGCCGTTTGGGTTAGTAAAATTAGGGTGCTTATTTGTTGTTTTTAGGAATACATTTATGTATCGGATTAATTGTTCGATATAGTGCTGAAAAAGATGATGCAATAATATGTTTGTTTATTTTTGTTTATTGAATACGTGTTTTCGTATTTTCTTGATCTTAATGGGAAGAAAGCCGTATATTAAAATAAGCGGTGTTTCGTTGATATGTCCCGTTTATAACCAGTAATGTTGAAAACAAAAATTGGTTATAAACAAAATGATGGATGCTATCTGTTATTTCCGTTTGAGGGGAAACGTTTAATCTCTGGGTGGGGGCTGTTAACCTTTAAATAGTAATATTATTAACACACCATCAATATAATAGAGGTTAACAACCCCCACCTAGAGAGTATACTTATTCTCCTCAAACGGAAATAACAGATAGCATCTATCATTTATTTAGATAACATAAATAAACATGGCATTGCCCACGTAAAACGCCTTAATAAAAATTGTCTGGAAAAATATAGTCGCCCTATTTATAAACAAAGATTAATATGCTGGCTTATAAAGACCGATAACTTTCAAATGTTCTAGTTAAAAATGACATATTTATAATAAACTTGAGTTATCGTTTTTCCTTAGCTAGTATTATGGTGAACAAACATATACTACACTGACTCGCCCCCCCCCCCTGTACAGAGGATAATATCATTTTGAACGAACACTATTTCTCTCTACCCAAAAAAGAGGGAGTCATTCTTGCGTGGACGATTTTATGAGAACAGAACCGATACTCCCTCCCCACTCTTAAAAGATATTCTGACTAAATCGAGTCTTGGGGATGTTTAATTTGGGGAGAACCCCCCTCCAACCTACACACCCTTACAGATGGAGGAGGTAATTTCTGGGAGGACAGTCTTATGACAACAGAACCGATACTGCACTACACCGCCCATTAACAGCATATTCCGATTTAATCAATTTGTTTTAAAATTAAAAATGCCTAGTCACAAAAAATAGTGTTCATGGTTCTGTAGCCTTTTCACTAAGATCAAAGGGGAGTATCTGTTGGACATCTCAGCGATATTTGACACAAGTAAATTATTTCTCTTAGAAAATGAAGCGTTATGTCAATGTTTTGCTACGCGTTTCGAATTATTAGGATAATTGCAGATTCCCTAAAATATTCCGTATTTCTCCTGAATATATGGTGTCGTGCATTATCAATAAATTAACAGTCCTGAAATAAAATTGAACACAAAATGACAGGTTCAACGTGCTCAACAGCCATAGTGTCGTTGTTCAATTTCTTTTTAATATTTCAAACTAAAAAAATAAATATACAAACAATGAAGTTTAACTGCACTGATTTTACACGGATCGTCGTCCGGAGCTGCGTTTTGAAATGCGTAAGTGATTAGTATTCCTCTCCTGGCAACCCTCCTCCGGTTGTCTAAAGGAGCGGCGTCTTTTCTAAAGGTTCTGCTGCGCATTACGATAATAAACGGATGCTGTTTAAGCAAATCAATAGAATATTTCCATGATTATTTTATTGATTCGTTTCCTTCTATGACCGGAGAAAAGGATTTTGAATCAGAGAACGAAACCTTTTAATATTGATTTTTTAGCTATTATGCACGGACTCTTTAGAACGAGTATCTAATTCTTGGTGTACAACAGAAAATCCCGGCAAGCAAATTTTGAAAAGTCTTTTAACGATATAGAACAGATAATTAAAGAAGCTGTGAGACGAACAAAAGATCCAAAGTTAACTCTTCAAGTTTTCTCAACAAAAACAATTTAAACATTAATAGTCTAATCTTTTCAACTGAGTTCACGACAAAGGA
This sequence comes from Sepiola atlantica, assembly GCA_963556195.1. Taxonomy (NCBI): domain Eukaryota; kingdom Metazoa; phylum Mollusca; class Cephalopoda; order Sepiida; family Sepiolidae; genus Sepiola; species Sepiola atlantica. Next base: position 40,484,772 of record OY744555.1, read on the forward strand.
GAGCGTGTCAAATGCGTTATTGAGAGAAGTTCCTTTCATGGTGCCTTCTCAAAGAAATATGCTTGTACACACGCACCAATTTTATTATTACAACGCGATGAACATATTTCTAAACACAAAGCTTTTGAAATCTAATCAATTTTAGAATTATTTAATTTCCATTAATACATGAAACGCAATATGTTTATTCCTTAGAAGAACAACATAACGACATATTTTATTTTTTCCTCAATCTTTTTAAAAATAAACTTTTATGTTTTAAATATGTTTCTTATGTTTATAAACATTCATTTATAGATTATTCTCGTCAGTAATCAAAGCATACTTGTTTTCTGTGATCAGTATCGTAAAAATGTAAATAAAAATTAATCATAATCATCAAGGGTTTTGATCCCTCCCTGCTTTACTTTCACCTTATTCGTGTCTTTCATTCAGGGGTTGTTCCACTATCGCCACATTAAGCACCGCAGGTTGACGACGCTGTTTAGCCATAACTATTTGCCCATATACAGCGCCTGGTATTCTCTATGGTCATCCATCTATCACTTATCGGGTTTGATATCACTTAATCTCGGTGATTTAATATTCATACATTCTATGTTAGGGTTATTAATCGTCTTTAGGATCCTGAATTTTTCTGTGGAGCATAGTAGGCAATTCCTTGAGGTAGGACTATCATGTTTTGTTTATCGAGGAACTTTCAAACAGAGACTGTACGCCAACAATACCACTTTAAAATATCCGAAGAAAAAAGGAATCATCTCTTTAGCAACCACAAAATGGCAGCTGAAATGTACAGTACTCCCTATCAAATTAAATGGAGGATCATCGACAAAAAAACCTATATTCTATTTGTTCCATAAACTGTATAAACGTCAGAACTGAGATATTAAAACTATGATTCAACGGATGAGAATTTCTACTGCCAAATCGAACGAAAAATAACGAAAACACAAAACAAGGTAAAATCTCTCACCACACTATACTATAAAAAATACAAGAGCTATCGACCCGCCCCATGACCTATCTAAGTATACTCACTTATTACTAAAAATTAATTCTTAATATACAACATAACAAACCCTCCATCCCTCAAATATATCATACAGATCACCTCAACAAACATACCCTACACTCACATCCACATAATCACTGCCAATCAGAAACAACATAAATTAATATATATCATTATATTCTATTTTTTAGGTTTAAAACATCTCATAATTAAATACTAACAATTAATAAATAACCTTAAACAAAATAATCAGACATATATGACCTAGATTTAAATCTAACAAATACACACAGGCCATCTAATAAACACATACACGTTAAGGTAAACGTTAACAGAATAAATTAAAATACAAAGACTCCACATTATAAAGATAATAAACCTATAATGACCCATCTGCTTTATTCGATACCTTAAGAGATAATTGTTACACTTTCCGATTAGATACCAGCTAATAAACTCTATTATTATAACAGGTTTATCCTAAAACATAAGCACTTCCCCCAAATTAATACAACACATAAAACCATAATAACAGTAATGAATCCCAACTCTGTAAATTAATAACAGTCGGACACACCAGAAATTAACCCAAAACCGCAGATCATTAAATTACAATACAACTCCCCCCCCTGAAATGTAAATACGCCATAGAAACAGACAAACATACAACATCTGTAATAAATAATTTCATATAGTCGCTACGGTTATAATATATAATATAAATGATATATATATATTCCTCCGATCATGATTAGACCCTTAAGATCTGACGCAACTAACCAGGAATTATACGGATTTAACCATTTGTCTTATGAACCATATATTATGTCACTGACCAGTGTAGTTCCTAATATTGTCTGTCCATAAAAAGCATATCGTATAATTTGATTTCAGCGATTTATTTTCGTAACACCGTAATCAGGTGCATCTTGTGTGGTGATAACTCCCACTGATTGTGGATTTATGACACTCGTATATCGGAAGCCAACTTTCAATGTACGATATCAAAATTGTAACTCTCACCATCCATATAATGTATATAAATAAGTCGTCCGTTGTCTCTAACACCGAGCAAAAGACAATATATATCAACAGCAATACATAGAAAGATGAGATGGACAGCTACAGTGAAACCCTACACAGAAACTGCATCCACAGAACCCAGAGAGTATGAAGAAACTCGGAGGTTACATTGGTAGTAACGTTTTGAGATGCGAGCAGTAGTCCGAATTATCCAAATCATACAAATTATTAATCATTATCTAAATTTTGTTTAACCATAACAAATATGAATTTGATTTAGAGAATTTTAAATTGAAATTCAAACTCTGAATTCGAAATGGACAAAATCTGAATGTAAAATGTTACAAATTTTGTAAATTGAATTTCGCTATTTCAAAATTCAATGCTGAACAGTTTTAAAACAGGTTAATTAATCCATTTCTTATTCATCGTTTTTAAAATTTAAAATTAATTTGTTGCAATTTAAAAATGGGCTTCTTTAATTCGTACTTGATTTGCTTTTTAATTGAATTTTTTTTCGTTTAAAATCCAACTTTTATAAAAATCTGTAGTTCAATCAATTCGGTTTGTAAAATACGATTCAATTATGTTTTAACTAGTTTGAGCATTTCCAGTCAGCTTTCCCCCAGGAAAACTATAACTATATGTGATTTACTTAATCGAACATTTACGAAATAGAAACGGTAAAAATAAATGTTTGACATTTTCAAACTAATCTTTTTAAATACTCTTAAACTATTCTTTCAATGATTTGAGGAACACACCTGAAGCCGGGAAAAGATACATATCATGCACGTAGTTTTAATTTCCCTTATGCAATAAAAATTCTCAGATCAAAAAGTTAGAGTAAGATCGGAATACTCGAACATAGCAAGTTAAGAACATTTCGCAATTCAGAACACACACATTTATACATATATATATATATATATATATATATATATATATATATATATATATATATATATATAAGGTTTAATTATTTTACCCTGAAAAATGATAAAAGATAGATGTTCACAGGGGAAAACACGTTTTTGATCAGAGCAAACTATTCTCTCGGCTAAAAGCAAGAATATCGTGTTCAAGAATTTCAAAGTATTTAAAAATATTTACAGATGTACGTTTAAAAAAACGTTTTAAAACACATGAAAAATATGTTTTAAAAAAAACGTTAAAAAATACATTTTAAAAACTCTTCGGTTTGGCAATCGTGAGTGCCAAATTCAAAAAGTACAATAAGAAAAAACAATCACAATACACATGAGCCATTTCAAAAGAAAGTATCAATTTTTCAAGTCGCTTTTTTTATCTTGACTATCAATTAGTCCAATTTGTGATGCAGCATGGAAGACTTCCAGTCCAACTTCAATACTAGGTCGTAGCAATAAAAAGGTACTCTTCATAAGTTAGTTTTGTCGCTAATACCTAATATTCAGTACTATTAAAATATCAATTACAATTCTACCTTAAAAGTTAATTAAATTATTTATGTATTCTTGATTCATAAAATGACTTATTATTATATCGAAAAATAGCTGCTGTCATGATTGAACATAGTCGCTTATTCCTTAACCATTGACAATTATTTTCACACAGTACTAATTTTTATTTATTCACATACTTTCTTCTAAATTAGTGGTTATATCTATATTTATTTTTTTATTATTTATTTTCTTTTCTTTTTTAATGTTATATTATATATGTATATATATATATATATATATATATATATAAAAATTATATATATACACACATATGCATATATATATATATATATATATATATATATATATATATATATATATATATATATATATATATATATGGGTTATTTGTATATTTATTTTTACTGTGTATCTATTTTTTTCCTGGTATTACATGTACATTTTTATGGTAGAGAAGTGCATTTCCCGTATTTATTATTTTTAAAATTTTTTATAGCTGATGTTATGTTTTAAATAGTCCTACATTTAAAGAATTTAAATGTTGAAGTAGAACACCCGCCATATATATATATATATATATATATATATATATATATATATATATATATATATATATATATATATATACATATATATTGTGGGGGTCGTCATACCTTTTTTTGGTGATAACTCCCTCTACAAATAAAAATAAGAAGAAGAAAACTTACATGCAAAATCAACGGAAGTTTATTTACTGAAATAAACTATTAACAAATAGAATATATTTCTTTTTGATCTGAGTTCATGAGTCCTTTCTTTAGTTTCAGGGTAAGTAAAAAAAGAATGTATTTTGTTTTGTTGAAATGCTCATGTGTTATAAAATGTTAAAAGAGGCAGTAGGTAATGTTCGCTTGTGAAATTGTATGAAGCGCGCGAAAGGGTGAAATGAAAGAGTGATAGTAAGATGCGTGTAACCTCCGGATGAAAAGTCAGTTGAAAGAGAGTGTTTGATGTTTGTGTGTGCTTAAATACTATTTGGATAGGCTCCAGCGAGCTTAAGGAGAAAAGTTTAGAAAAATATGTCTTTGGAGAAATCTCATTGGACAGAAATATCACGTGGTGTGCTCTCAACTACGTCCGCTTGTTTTGAGTTCATTTAATATATAAGGCCACATCGGAATTTGCGTGGGCGTTATTTTTTATTTGTCACGCGCCAATACAATTATATTCACTCTGCACGCCTCAATTGTATTTATCCCAAACAACAATTTTTATTCGAATCTTAACCGTGTCAACTGGCACAATACTCCCCCCAGATTGAAAATTAGGAAAAAAAAATGTTTTTTTAATATGAAATGTATTCCTTGAAATGTTTCGGCCAGTGGACTTTTCTACCTGTTGTTGTCGTAGGTTTGATGTTCCCGTCACTTTCTGCTGGACTCCCATGTTCTAAGTGAATTTGTTCTGGTGGGGAAATTGTCTGAGGGTGTTCCTCAATGTATGCTGGTTTTATTCGGTCGATCGCGATGTTGTCTTTCCTGTTTTTCCTTTGGACAGTGAAATATGTTTCACTTCTGTCCAAAACTTGGTGTGGTCCTGTGTAATTTGGACAAAATGGCTTTTTGACTGTATCATTCCTAATAAATACATATTTGCACGTGTCACGGTCATTTGGCATATTTGTTTGTGTGTCAGCCCTCCTGGTGGGTGTAAATTTGAGAGAAGACATTTTGTTCTTTAATTCCGTCACAAATTTATTTGTGGGTGAAATGTCTGCGTATGCATCAAAATATTGTCCAGGTAGTGTGACTGCTGATCAAAAAACTACCTCCGCTGGCGTGCTTTGTAAATCCTCTTTCATCGTGTTTCGGATCATTAATAAGATTAATGGTAAATTATCTGACTAGTCTGCATTGTGATGACTCGTAGCTGAAGAAGTTTTTAGCTGTCTGTGGAAGCGTTCGACGAGGCCGTTCGAGCAAGGATGATAAGCCATTGTCTTTATGTGGGATGTTCCTAACAATAGGTTGAACTCCGCGAAGAGTTTCGATTGAAATTGCGAGCCTCTGTCCGTTGTGAGTACTGACGGTACTCCAAAAATCGCTATCCAGTCTTTTAATATTGTTACAGCTACTGTCGCCGCCGATCTGTCCTTCACGGGTATGGCTGTTGGCCATCTGCTGAACCTGCCGACTATGGTGAGAATGTGGGTGGGTCCTTTCGAGGGGGGTAATGGCCCCACCAAGTCAACATGGATATTGGTAAACCTGGCATCTGGCGTACTGAAAGTACCCAGTGGTGACTTTCTATGCCTGTGTATTTTATTCTTTTGACAGGATACACACGTCTTGGTCCAATTTCGAATATCTGTATTCATTTTCGGCCAAACGAAACGGTCTGCTATTATTCTTACCGTGGCTCGTTTGCATGGATGAGATAAATTGTGGAAATGTTGAAAAACATGTCGTCTGATGCTTGGCGGTATGTATGGACGTGGTTGTTTTTTTGCTGTATCACAATAAAATGTCGTTGTACTAAAAGGTACAGGCATTTCCTTCAGTTGCAAAGACGTTTTCTGTTGTACGTCAGTGAGTGTCTCGTCCGTCTTTTGTTCTTGTGCAATTAATTCCATACTCAGCGAACTGGAATTTATCGAAGTTATTGCAGCTCGTGATAATGCGTCCGCCACGATGTTTTCTTGTCCCTTGACGTATCTGATGTCTGTAGAATATTGAACAATATAATCAAGATGTCTGATTTCTCTTGGGCCATATTTATCTATGTGTGTATGCAGTGCATACGTTAACGGTTTATGGTCAGTGTAAATACAAAAGTTTCTTCCTTCCAACAGATGTCTAAAATGTTTAATTGCCAAATAAATTGCTAATAATTCCCTTGAAAAGGTACTGTACTTTGTCTGTGTCTTGCTCAGTTTGGCTGAAAAAAACGAAATAGGGGTCATTGTATTCCCTATCAGTTGGTGTATAACTGCTCCAACAGCTATGTCTGATGCGTCTGTTGTAAGTGTAAGTTTCGATTCCTCACTGTCCTTAATATTATTCAATTTTGTGAAATTGACTAAGGCAGTTTTAGCTTGATGAAAAGCTTTTAAAGCTGATCCTTCCAGTTTTAATTGTTGGTTTTTCGTTTTGTTCTTCAATAATGACGTTAACGGTGCAAGGATTGTGGAACAGTTGGGTAAAAATCGTCTGTAATAATTAATTACACCTATGAAGCGACGAATTTGTCTAACAGACGTAGGTTGTGGAAAATTCGTAATGGAACTTACTTTTTCGGGTAATGGTGATATTCCATCCTTATCAATTGAATGTCCGAGGAAATTTACTTCTTGCTGACCGAAAATACATTTGTCCAAGTTTATTTTTAAACCGTAATGGGACAGTCTTTGGAAAACTTGTTCCAAGTGTTGTTTATGTTCGTCGAGGTTTCTACTAGAAATTAGGACATCGTCCACGTATGCGAATCCGAATGGAAGGTCCCTAAAAACCTCGTCTATCAACCTTTGGAAGGTCTGACAGGCGTTCCTAAGTCCGAATGGCATTCTGACAAATTCGTAAAGTCCAAATAGCGTGGTCAGTGCTGTTTTATGGATATCTTCTTCCGCCACCGGTATTCGGTGATATGCTTTCACTAAATCCAGTTTGGAAAATATCGTGGCGTTTTGCAGTCCGATTGCGAAATCGTGAATGTGTGGGATAGGGTATCTATCCGGTACAGTTTGTGCATTTAATCTCCTGAAATCGCCACAAGGACGCCATGTTGTCGCGTCTGATTTCCGTACCATATGTAGAGGAGATGACCAGGCACTTTTAGAAGGTCGAATAATTCCTTGTTGTAACATGCGTTGGAATTCGTCCTTTGCGATCTTGTACTTATCCGGCTTCAAACGTCTGGGGGTAGCGTAGACGGGTTGTCCACTCGTTTTAATATAATGCCTTGCATTATGTTTTATATCATCCGCGACTGTGAATGGCTGAGTAAGTTGTGGGTATTTTTGAAACAGCCGACGAATGTACGTCTCTTCAGGAAAGACAGAACTAATCCCAGTAGACTGGTATCTTGTGGTGATACCTTTTATTACGATTTTTGTTTGGTTATAAGTCAGTGTGCGATTAGTCATGTCTACTGATAGATTAAATCGTGCTAGGAAATCTGCTCCTAATATTGGTGTCGTCACATTAGCTATGGTAAAAATCCACGAAAATGTGCGACGCAAGCCGAGATTGACGCTTAAGTACTTTTCACTGTATGTCGGTATTTGTGTGCCATTAGCTGCCTGGAGGTGGTAAGGCTGTGGAGTAGCTTTCTGTTTACTTAGCGCTGGTATCAGGCTTATTTCGGCTCCGGTGTCTATTAAGAAGTTATATCCGTGATTACTGTCACGAATGAAAAATAGACGACCTTTAGTAGAAAATCCAGCAACAGTTGTCGTCTCTACTGGCTGGAATGATCGTTTCCCTGATTCTTGTTTTCAAAAGTGCAAGGATAAGTGCAACGCCACGCTCCTGTGCCGAATTTTTTGTGGTAAAAACAGATTTCGTTCGCTCGTTCTCGTGTGTTGCTTCGACCTCTGCTAAAACTTCGTTTTCGATAGTTCAGTCGATTATTAAATGAGTAACGACGGTTTATTTGCATTAATTCCTGCAATTTACAAGTGAGGTTTTCGACCGTAGTTTTTAGTTCGGCCACTTCGTCGTTTCCTGTCTGTTTTGGCTGTGCTTGTGCTGAGTTTACTTTGCGGCCCCTCAGATTTTCATGAATTCGGTCCGCCATGTCGGCTAGTTTTACCGTGCTTGTCTCTTCCGTTGTGGGTGCCAGAATTTGTACTGTTGTGTCCGGGAGTGTATCCAGCCACAAACTTCTCATTACAGTTTCGGACATTTTGTTGTCTCCTAGCAATGATCGCATGTATCGTAAAAGTTGCGACGGTGTGCGATCTCCCAATTCTACTTGGGTTACGAGATTGCGTAACATTGTCTCGTTTGATAAGCCAGTCCGTCTTCAAATAGCCTCTTTAAGTTCGTCGTATGGATTATTTTCTGGTACGTTCTCCAATAAATCAGTCACTTCCTCGACGACGTCTGCCGGGAGTTTTTCAACCAAATAACAATACTTGGTTCGCTGAGACGTAATCCGTTTTGCGTCGAAAAGGGCCTGGATCTGGATAAATCACGTCTTTATATTGGTGGGATTAAAAGCTGGAATATTTAGCGTTAATGTAGCTAGGGGTGTTTTAACGCGGGAGCTTCCATTTTTCTGTTTTTTGTTTGAAAGTGATTTTAAAGCCTTTAAACTGTCGGTTGATTTTTTTAATTTCGACTTAATACCGACTACCGGCGTAACTCGCTAATGTGTTGCTACATTGTACTGAGATCCACGCTTCGTCTGACGGCTTGTATAATCCCTTGAAATTCGCATCGTCTTTTTTCTTCCTTTGAGTGTTACCGCACGCATGATATCGCCAGTATGTTAGGAAACCGCGTGTAGCTTATAAGGAGATTCCGTTGTGCATGCAATTTTCTAAGTCGGGGTTAGCAACTTGTGGGGGTCGTCATACCTTTTTTTGGTGATAACTCCCTCCACAAATGAAAATAATAATAAGAAAACTTACATGCAAAATACACGGAAGTTTATTTACTGAAATAAACTATTAACAAATAGAATATATTTCTTTTTGTAATGAGTTCATGAGTCCTTTCTTTAGTTTCAGGGTAAGTAAAAAGAAGAATGTCTTTTGTTTTGTTGAAATGCTCATGTGTTATAAAATGTAAAAAGAGGCAATAGGTAATGTTCGCCTGTGAAATTGTATGAAGCGCGCGAAAATGTGAAATGGAAGAGGGATAGTAAGATGTGTGTGACCTCCGGATGAAAAGTCAGTTGAAAAGAGAGAGTTTGATGTTTGTGTGTGCTTAAATACTATTTGGATAGGCTCCAGCGAGCTTAAGGAGAAAAGTTTAGAAAAATATGTCTTTGGAGAAATCTCATTGGACAGAAATATCACGTGATGTGCTCCCAACTACGTCCGCTCGTTTTGAGTTGATTCAATATAAAAGGCCACATCGGAATTTGCGTGGGCGTTATTTTTTATTTGTCACGCGCCAATACAATTATATTCACTCTGCGCGCCTAAATTGTATTTATCCCAAACAACAATTTTTATTCAAATCTTAACCATGTCAACTGGCACAATATATATATATATATATATATATATATATATATATATATATATATATATATGTATGTATATATATATATATATATGTATGTATATATATATATATATATATATATATATATATATATATATATATATATATATATATCCAAACAATATCAAGCTACATTCCAGTGACTAATATTTTATTTATTTTTCTGATCTTCTTTTCAAATCAAAACTATTTTGTATATTTTTACGTCACGGTTTTGTTACTAGAATTTATTCTAGTAACAAAACCGTAACGTAAAAATTCCAACATAATTATATCAATCGCGAATGGACTCTTCAGAAACCAAAGAAGTATCCTTCACAATAAATATATAGCGAAAAAGGACAACAAAAATCATATAAAAAACAACGCACATTCATCACATTCTTACAGGAGGAAAGAGATAGAAAACGCTACACAAAAGAGCAGCCATCTTGCTTTCTGACTAAAAAAAGATGATCTGAAAAATGAACTAAAATCTTGGTAACTGAAATGTAGACTAATATTGTTTATTTATATATGCTCTGTTGTTTTACGTTAGCAATCATCGAGCTTTTACTTTGAAAAGGGTGGCCTTATATACACGCAAAAACACCCATATATATATATATATATATATATATATATATATATATATATATATATATATATATATATATATAAAAGTTTCCTTTTAGTACACCACTTTATATATATATATATATATATATATATATATATATATATATATATATATATATATATATATATATATATAAAGTGGTGTACTAAAAGGAAACTTTTAGGAGAGGTAAAACCTATTGTGAAAAGTATACAGCTCAATATAACGACCTACCTATCTGCATTTCATTTTCTCCACTGGACTTTTCGACACCGGACTTTTTAGCAATCGGACATTTGCTTGCATTCGGGCAGAGTTTTACCCTGTGTTTCTTTCCCTACAACTTTTATTTTACTTTTTCAAATTTTAAATCTTGGCCTTTGCCAACTTATCTATCCCAGCGACTTCTTCTGATTATAAAATGTTCATCTGGCTTAAGGAAAATTTACCTTGCTCTGAGCAATTGAATTGAACTTTGATTTGGCTTTTGCTTCTCTAATTCCTTTCCATTCTTCTTCATATATATATATATATATATATATATATATATATATATATATATATATATATATATGTATACATATATAAATATATATATGTATAAATATATATGTATACATATACATATACATATATATATACATATATAAATAGATATATGTATAAATAATTATTTATTGACCATACTAAGTTTTCTCAGTCAAATTCTTTCTCATATTTTAATTTTTTGACTGACATTCACATATTCAAAGTTACACCCACTCAATCATCATCCAATAACCAGACACGATCACATGAGTCACCAATTTAGTATTGGCCAGGATATTCGTTGCTTAACTTCGATTGTGCAACACTTGGTCTTCCCAGATACTTGAATCACTTTTCTCTTCGAAAGATAATAATGAGAATAGAATATTTCTTAACATTATTTGGTCTTATACCTGGAAACGCCAAGTACTTGTTTCTACAAATATAAAATTAAGGAGGTCTCCAGAACTCTACTAAAATCATTCATTATCATTCTCTCTCCTTTTGATAAGGTCACTAGTCAGAATAGAAACGTAATAAAATTTACAATAATAATGTAACGATGGCGTAAAAATATAATCCAAATCTACTAGTATAACGCCATGTACCTATTAATATGACATCATCGAAAATTGTGATCACATTAAACGAAAAATGGCCATTTGACTTCTCCTCAACAATAATTTTCCAGGGTTATGTCGGTTACAATACTACGTTGTGGGTGTTTGTTGTGTATTTTTCAAGTTTTCGCAAAGCATACATACACACATATGTTTGCTTTATATATACTAATAACAATAGATAGTAACAATTCTGTTCAAATTCAGCCTATTTTATCAAAGAAAACAGCATATGTGTTTATCTATACCTCAAAATAAAAAGCAAACACGTATTAACAATGTAATATCTAAAACGAACATAATTGAACTTCAAATTAAAAAAAAAACAGGTAGTTAGAATTAAAATATCTAAAATTCAAATTACAATTCAAAGCGTTTAATTCCAAACTTATTCAACGTATTTTCAATTAAAGTTGACCTTTCGCAATTTTAAATTGGTCTTTTTAAGTCGCACTTTATTTACTTTGTTAATTTGAAGTTTATCTTTTTTCATTAAAAGTTCAGTTGTTTTTAAATCATTTTTTCTAAATCTATTAATGTTCTTTGAAAATCAACGAGTCAATGCAAACGGTGCGAGTTTTTCTAACCGGCTTTACTTTGAGAGAACACAAACTATATGTGACCGTTCTAATCTAATATTTATGACATCGGTGCGATTTCATCTACTAAACGACGGTAAAAATTAATCATTAGATATTTTAAATCTGATCTTGTTAAAGAATCTGAAAATGTCGTTTAAATTTCAGGAATCAATCTGTAGCCGGAAAAAGAAATATATCATGCAGGTGGCCTTAATTTCAATTTGAAATAAATATTCCCTGAATAAATAAAAATTAAAGTCAGATCGGCAATCTATTAAAAAGCAACTCAAGAACATTTCCAAGTTCAGAACATATATATGTATATATGAGGAGTTCGACCGCAACACACGATAAACGACATTTACAAAATCACGAAACTGTCTCAACAAAAAGTGTTGCATTTAAACACTCGATTTACATCATTCCAAAAGAAGACTTCCGGATGTGTTTCTGGCAGTGGATGGATCGGTGGGCTAAGTGTGTGAAGCACAAGGGAATACTTTGAAGTGGTCCCAACCCCGTCACGTATTTGAAATACTTTTTCTGGCTTAAAATCGGATACCCTTTAGACAGGCCTCGTATATATATATATATATATATATATATATATATATATATATATATATATATATATATATATCTATTAGAACAATATCAGTACAACATTTGTATTTTCGGTGTCGAATCCGAGAAATCAGAAAAGGGAAACAGTTCGTGACCTTTTTTTGTTGAATCTCCTCAGCCTCCGTTTTGTCCTTGTGTTTGGAACAGCAAAGCAACAGGAGTGGCTTTTGGCAGATTCGAAACCGACGGCACCAATGTTGTTCTGAGGTTCTGTAATATATATATATATATATATATATATATATATATATATATATATATATATATATATATATATATATATATTCTTTTTTGTGTCATTTTTTTACAAAGGAGAGATTTTACTAAAATATCAAATGATTCTAAATCATCATCCGGACAGCACACACACAGCTGACACCACACTTGATGTTTATGTAAGATTGTAAAGTAAGTCCTTTTCGATTTATTATTTTTGTTTTTTAAATCCGGCCATCTTCATTGCTTCTAACCTCTTGAATACATTTATTACAATTCTCAGTCATGATTCAAGCAAACTACCATTCTGATATATATATATATATATATATATATATATATATATATATATATATATATATATATATATATATATATATATATATCAGAAAAAGAGAGAGAGAGAGAACAATTGATAGATATGTGGCTGTTAATTTCCGTAATGATAAATGTTCTAAAATATTTGTCTAGACACATCCTCAAAATTTATGAAAATAGTACGCGATTCAATATGGTGGATTACCGCCAAGAAAATAAAAATAAAATATTTGTTCATTTTATAACAAAAGCACGTTTCCAAAATTATTTGTCCAAAATAAGATTTAGGAAATGAATTTAGAAAGGTGAAATTAAAAAGAGATATGTTAACAGAATCTTTATATAAGCAAGTCTGGTGAAGCGAAACGAACCTGTCACATGTAATTCATCTTGTATATACGTATGTAGCTTACATAAGGTATTTAAACACTTTCCATTAAAATGTCTGTTGGTTTTATCGGGGTTTCATCAGTCTGATCATAGCGGCCTGGTGTCGAAACCGGCTTTTAGTGACTCTTCAGCCCAGATTAGTGAGCGAACACTTCGAGTAAAAGAGGGGGAAACACATAAATCACTGATTCAAGACAAGCGGCGCAAGTTTTTTTTTTAGTTCTCCTACAATAGCTATCCCGTGTTCGTAAAGAATTGTTAGTTCTTATTGTTTGGTTAAGGGGCTAGTTTTAAAATATATATTTTTTAACATAGTTTACACCAAACACGGCAGGCCACTGTAGACGTAATGGGCTACTGAGAAAATAGGGTGAAGTTTTTTTAGGAGGGGCAACATAAATAAGGTGCTGCGCAGTGAAAAGTGTTTATCTATATTTTCATTAAAACGCGTTTTTATTAGTGTTTATTGTATTTTAAATTATGTTTACTTAGTAGGGATTAAACATTAAAAAAATGCGTTGTTTCCATTACTTTCACGATGTTCGATATTGGTGCACTGGCTCGAGTGGATATTGATAAAAACAGTGTATTCCGACAATAGTTCCCTTCCAAAACATCGATCCTGGTCCAAGGTTAATCCAGAAATTGGTGTAGAGAAATAATAGTGTGCTCAGGCGGTTGATTGAATGTTGTCGCTGCAATTGTTGGGTTGTCATTTGGCTATTTTTGAGTGAGGGTATGCAAGGGTCTGTGTTTTGGAAGAGAGTTTACTTTGTATTCGTCATTCATTTCGACAGTTATTCTTTATATGTAAAGGATTACGTGTGTAAACTTTTGGTTATATTGATGCAATGAGGTATGGGGAGTTCTATATATACTTGGGAGATATTTGTGTTTATATTAAGTTTACTATTTTTATTTTGGTAACGTTATTTTATTTGATTTGATTTGATTTGTTTATATTTTAAATTTTCATGTAAGTGTATTATTTATATTTTGTTTTTATAATTTATATATTTTTACATATAGTTATTATGTAATTCGTTTAGTCTGTGGTGTTTTGTTGTGTGATTTGAAAATGAGATAGTTAAGCTGTATTACGGTATTGGGTTGTATTTGTGATAATGTATCTGGAAGATAGGTGTGTGGAGAGGTTATGTAAATTATTTAAATAGTGAGGTCTAGAGCGTATGAGTAGTTCGTGTATTTCCATTATCTTCAAGTGTGTCATAATTCAGTAGCGCAGTAGTGTGACGAAGAGAGAGCCTGGTGGTGTTATCTGTTTCTATTGTTGCTCCATCTAGACTGGAGAACATTTTCCCGTGGGCGTATTTTTAAAAAGTGGCTACTATATACCACAGCGAAACTCCGAATACTGCAAGCTATCAATAACCCATTTCAAATCTGAAGTAACACTATAAAACCGCAAAATACAAAATGAATACAATTCGTTCTTCGAAATATTTCAATTAAGAAAATGTGTGTTCAATATTGGTATATAGGTTGGTTTGATTTTATCCTGGAGCAATGACAGAGATATATCACATAGATGATGATATTATTTTCAAGATGGAAGGATAAAAAATGATTATTATCCTGATTTTAGCATATAACGGCCGATGTAATGTAGCATTTTCGTAACATGACGCTAGGCACATCTGTATTTAATCAACTGGTCTCGTATCAGTATCTTTACTTGTGTTGAGTATAGACTCACGACAACTGGTATTCACAAATGGTCAACCATTTGAGTAGTAAAACACAGTTAAGATAAGACTGTGAAAAAGGTTAAAAGAAATAACGATATTATTAGAGCTTGTTGTTCAATTATTTCGTGTTTTTGCATGAAATCAGCATTTTTATGATGCGTTGGAATCTTTTCAATGTACCGAGAAATATGTGTTTCTCAATTGCTGTGTAGTAAAAAAATTAGATTTCTCTTTGCTAATGAAATTTAATGAACGTAAAATAATTCAGTTTACATTTTGTCGAAATGTGCAATGAAAATATGTAATGTCCTGTTAATCAGATCAGCTGTTTAACACAACGAAAACTTAGAGTTTCCGTTAAGTCATTTAAAATTAATTATTTTCAACTCAAATTAAAGATTTAAACGTAATTAGTATTTTAGTCCATCTTTTTCAGAATGTTTCTTTCAGTTTTGCGACTCTTAATTAGTACGTTTAAGAGCACAAAAGAGACAACATCGCAAATTAACTCGCACACGTATATATATATATATATATATATATATATATATATATATATATATATATATATACATAAACATATATAAACATATATACATACATGTATATTATACATATATATATATATATGTATATACACACACACATATATATACATATATGTATAGATACACATATATATATATATACACACATATATATACGCACAGTTATATATATACATATGTATATATATATATATATATATATATATATATAGATATATATATATATATATATATATATATATACAGGGTGACTAAAAAAAGCGGGCCCCGTATACACTTTATGTGATATCTCCTTTATTTATTCACCAATTTCCCTTATTTTACAGGACATGGCAGAATCTACGACCGTGAGTAAACCAAGACCTCAGTAAGAGCTGGGAGAAAGAATACACTGTGTTAAATTTTACTACAAGACAGGCTCGTTTAAGGAAACCCAGGACAGTTTCATGCATCAGTTCGGATTTGAAAAGGCTCCACCCAAAAACAGAATTATGAACTGGGTGGACCACTTCGAGAAGTATGGGATCGCGGAGAACTTCAACGCTTCCAGTGAGAGCCGTCCAAGCCACTCGGCACGTCCGAAGAAGCGGACAGTCGAGCTGGTCGAAAGTGTGAGAGAGTCTCTCCAGGAGAGTCCGAAACGTTCTGTGAGTAAGCGAAGTCAGTCCCTCGGTATCTCCCGTGAGACTTGCAGGAGAGTGCTGGTGAAAAATATCAGGGCTTACCCATAGAGAATACATACGCTGCAGACCCTTACAGCCTAAGACAAGAAGCAGAGGAGCGCTATTGCAGTAAAGATGTTCGATAAGATCGAGGAGACATCAGGTTTCCTTAACCTCCTTTTGACCTCAGATGAAGCCCACTTCCATCTTGACTGAAATGCGAACTCACAGACTAATGTCTTCTAAGGGTTCTCCAGACCCAATGAAGAAGCCACCAAGCCCTTGCACTGTCGTAATTGCACGGTGTGAGCTGCAATCTAGGTCAGAGCCATCATCGGATCAATCTTCATCGATGAATCTGGCGTATCAGTGACAGTCACCAAAGAGAGGTATGTGGAGGTCCTCAAAACCTTCAAGAGTGAGCTCCCGACCCTCTACCCGTCGCTCAGTAGCAAGTTCTTGTTCCAGCAAGACGGAGCAAGTTCTCACACCTAAAACCTGTCTTGAGATTGGCTGAAAGAGAACTTCGGAGGCCGAATGATCAGTCTCAAGACTTATTTTGAGTGGCCACCCAATGGCCCGGTCCTTAGCTCCCAATATTATTTCGATGTGGGGCTATTTTAAGGACAGAATGTACGCAAGGAAACCCAGAGCCATCACGGAACTAAAAGAGGCCATCAGGGAGGATATGAGAGCCATTCCCAATTCAGTCTGTAAGAACGTCATAGACAACTTCGTTCTACGCCTCAAGAAATGCATGGAGCTAAAAGGAGTCCATCTAGAACACATGCTGTAGAACGGAGAAAAAATGGCCAAATACCCTAGTGTTTTGAAATGATGTTGTAAATATCCTAAACTAGTTATGCCCCAACATTCATTTCATTTGGACAAAACACTAAGAAACAGGGCCCAATTAGATTTGGGGCCCGTATATATATATATATATATACATATGAATCAAAACATATATAAACATATACATACATGTATATATATATATATATATACATATATATACACACATATATATATATACATATATATATATGTACGCACATATATATATATATATTTACATATATATATGTATATACATGTATATTTATGAAATATACATATATACACATATATATATATATAAACATATATACATATATACATGTATATATACATATATATACACATATATGTATGTACATACACATATATATATATATATATATATATATATATATATATATATTATACATGTGTTATTGAAGGCCACGGCGTTTTCTTTCTTTGCTATTTTTCTGGATAATTTCTCGACGCGGCGAGCGATTCGTCGGTTTTCCGGTGTCAATTGGTGGATTATAGCGCCTAACGTTGTGTCTTGGGACATTTCTCGAGCGCTTTCGGTCAAGCGACCGTCTATTAGTAAAGAGCCGTATATATGGTTTTATTTTTGTGCTATATCTATTGATTTACATATGTGTATATTATAGAATGAGCTATGTATATTAAAAGAAGGCAGTCGGGAATTTTAGTAGTGACGTTGTAAACAAAGCCAAGTGATGAGTGGGGGGAAGGATAAAGATATAAGATAAGTAGGATGAGTGATAGGTTAGTTAAGTCAACTATGACTGATGCTGGGAGACGAAAAAAGGGGGGGTTTTTTGGTTACTGTTCATTGCTAGTAAGCAATAAACCAGGTATACATATATATATATATATATATATATATATATATATATATATATATATATATATATATATATATATATATATATATATATATATACAAAAGCCCCATCTAACTTCCGAACAAAACACAGAACTTTATTAACTTATCCGACCATGAACTCACCGAACAACAAAAGGAATGTCTTAACCTCGGACCTAACTGCCATTTATTTGGTGATACAACCACCAAAATAAAAAGGCCGAAATCGAACTCCTTTTTGAAAACATCGTCAAACTGGTCCCGCCAACATATTACTACACATCCCGGAATTAAGGATTTACTCAAGGCTGAAGCCATAAAAAACAGGTACGATAAAAAACAAATATCTACATCAATCTTAACACATAATTTTTTAAAAAGCTGCACATGAACTTAAAAACCATCCAGACATAATTGTTAAAAAAGCAGATAAAACGAACATCTATGTCGTTCTCAACAAATCAGACTATTACACTAAATCAATTTTAGATGACCATTCGAAATTTAAACAAATTAAAAGAAACCCCATAGATAAACTCAAGACACAAGTAAACACACGTATTTCAGCCAATAATGCCGTAATTTGTAACGTTAAACTCCCAAAAAATAATTGGAGATTATAAACCCGGTTACTTGTACGGCACTGTAAAAATTCATAAACAAAACTCTCCTCTTCGTCCAATAATTTCTCAAGTCACTACCCCCATATATCAATAAACTAAAAGTATTAATGATCTTATATCCCCTGATTTACCTAGTAAATATAGTGTTAAATCATCACATTAGCTCTTACACATACTGCATACCCAAAAAACAGATAATAAAATTACTGCATCACTCGAGGTTGAAAGTCTGTTTACAAATGTCCCTGTATACAAAACAATTGATATAATTATTAATAACATATATAATAACCCATCCCTCCCCCCTCTAAAAATTGATCCTGAAATACTTAAAAAGTTATTATTTATTTGCACAGCTGAAGTTCCTTTCTATGACCATAAGGGCAACATATATACCAAATTGGACCGACCTTTAGTAATTTCTACATGACCGACCTCGAAAATAAAATATTTAATATAATCACTAAACCTTCCATTTGTGCCCGCTACATTAATGATATTCTTATTTTAGTAAATAGTATAGATGAAATAAAATAAAAAACTACAAGATATTTTTCAAAATAATTCTTAAATTCACTATATAAAATACGATATATATATATGTATATATATATATATATATATATATATATATATATATATATATATATATGTATACCCACATATATATATATACACACACGTATATATGTATATATATATATATATATATATATATATATATATCGAAATTGAAAAAGGAAAACCAAAAGAATATTATTTATGTATTTATCAACGTTTCGTCGTTATTGTAAGACTTCCTCAAGATGAGTATTTTGTAAGAAAACATCATAACTGGTACAGAATGTTTTGGCCGCTGGTTCAAAACTACAGCCGTTTTGGGAAGAAGAAATCAAAATATGAGATACAATGAAGATGGTGGCGGTTTGTAAGCAACGGTAGGAGTGTGAACTTCGACAGGAAGTGGGAGGGTTGTTTCAATCAATGCAGAAAGAGGGTGGCTGGCGAATATCGTCATAGTTAGATTGGACTCGAATTATTAAAATTCGTAGGGGGATATGAGGCTGCTAGTTGCGTTTTTCCAATTTTGACAGTAGATCTTACATTGTCTGAATCAGGCGACAGGAGGTGTGGCGGGTGGGGAAAGGGCGTGAAAATTCTGTAATTCTGTAAAGTTAAAAAAGGGGGGAAAACAAAAGAAGAACACATTACTTCTGTATAATAATATAATGGTGAGATCTTTTTGAATAATACATTTTGAGAAAAAATATAAAAGTGTGGTTTGTAAAATATTTATAGATAAATCCTACATTTATGGTAAATGGGATTACGAATATATATTAACCTTTTTAATTATTCCTGTGTGTGTTGATGTATTTATTTTTTATTATTTATTTAATTATTTATTATTATATGTTGTTTATCAATTGAAGTAATATAGACATTTGTGGCATTTTTATTTCATGGGAGTGTGCCATTGAGACAATGATCAACACGAGGGGAATTTATAATTTTATAAATTTACTTAGTTTCCGTTCCTCCACACACATCAGAGTAAATACGTGGAAGTAAATACGATTAAAACTTAAAATATTGAGTGAAACAAGGACACGTGACAGTTTACGTGGAACATTGGGATGCGGTATTCGCAAGTTGATCACATTGAGTCCTAGAAGCCACTCCTTTTGTTTACATGAGGAGGATTGTAATGATTGTTTCCAGAACTTTAACGTACACTACTGATGACAGAGAAACTGTACACTAGTGTAAGTTGACGCATATCTTTTAGTCGGCCATAGCCTATTGCAGAGGGGGACGTGTTGTTTAATTCTGGATTACACATTTTGAACTGTCCTTCCCACGTATACAGCATAAAACCGACATTGACATTTATAAATGATATTACTAATCTGGCTGTGTGTAGAAAACATCGTTGTGTACGGAACAAAGATCGAGCTGGAAAAAACGATTCGCAGGTTCAAAACCTTATAACAGTGTCGTACAGAAGCTGACATTTGACTAGAAAATGTTATGCTAACAAGTATGTCGACATTTTTGAGTACCAACATGTTTTTAGGCTTATGAAAATTTGTTATCGTAGGAGCGATATTTGAATTCACAATACTGGGAGGGTAACCATTATCAATTAGATCCTCTTTCATGAATTGAATCTCCGAAGCAATCTAGGATGCAGAGTAAATCATTAAGCCAGTAAATGTTGGTTTGCGGTAAACAGATGTAAGAAACAATGAATCGGATTTATGCACTAGTACATGCAGTAAAGAAAGGGTCGAATTTATGTTTCTGGTGAACTGTAAGGCTGGGTGTAATTGATTTAGTGCATCAAACAGTGCATAAAAGTGCACTACAGAATCTGACTCATCGTTCAACACGACATTTTCCGCCACTTTCGTTCGCTATGGAAATGTTGTCTTCAAAGCAACTTATCTTTTTCAAAGCAACGCATCTTTTTTAAAGCAACGTATCTTTTTTAAAGCAACGTATCGTTTTAAAAGCTCCTAATCTTTTTTAAAGCAACGTATCTTTTTCAAAGCAACGTATCTTTTTAAAAGCAACGTATCTTTTTTAAAGCAACGTATCTTTTTACAAAGCAACGTATCTTTTTCAAAGCTACGTATCTTTTTTAAAGCAACGTATCTTTTTTAAAGCAACGTATCTTTTTCAAAGCAACGTATCTTTTTTAAAGCAACGTATCCTTTTCAAGGCAACGTATCTTTTTTCAAAACAAAACAACGTATCTTTTTTAAAGCAACGCATCTTTTTTAAATCAACGTAACTTTTTCAAAGCGACATATCTTTTTCAAAGCAATGTATTTTTTTAAAGCAACGTATCATTTTCATAGCAACGTATCTTTTTCAACACAACGTATCTTTTTTAAAGCAACCTATCTTTTTCAAAGTAACGTATCTTTTTTGATTATCCTGGTTTGTCCCATAATTTTTCTTCACTTGACAAACGTAACTTTAAATTTTCTAATGCCAACCACCACAGAAAAGTTCGTTTTCTTATTGTGAAGGGATTTGGTTGTTCTACAACTAATATTAAGAATATCCAAAATTATTCTTCACACCCTTTTTTACTGGTCGACCTTTGTTAAAAGCCGTGCACAAGCATATTCTCCCACCAACTATATTAGTGATACAATTTATAAATTTAAATGTCGGTCCGATGCCGTATACGTGGGAGAACAGTGCAATGGGCTGAATCCAGAATAAAACTACCGCGGCCCCTGCAATACGCCAGAGCCGACGAAATATTTTTTAAACCGTTGCCAATACATCCGGATCAGTAATTGCACACCATTTCATAAATAGCGGCGAATGTGCGTCGACTTACACTAGTGACATTCTCTCTGTCATAAGTAGATGACATGTTTTATTCCACCTTAAAGTTCTAGAAAAAATGTAAATTAAATCATTTCAACCCTCTTTTTGTAAACACGTGATCCACTTGTGAATATTTGCTCCCAATTCCCCACTTAAACTGTCACTTGTCCTTATTTCACTCTATATTTTGAGTTTTCATTGTATTACTATATTAAAAGTGTTAATTGTATTACTTAAACAAATAAATAAATGATTTTTTCATTTAAATTGCACGATGTGTTGATTTTTACTTAAATACATTTTCATGCGTGCCTCAAATACGTTGTCAATTTTCTTATTTAAATAGCGCCAATCTGCGCATAACATCGACCGGACTGTACTTATCTTAACGTCTTCTAGAGCTTGACGTACTCTTCTAACTTTACCGTGATTTAACCCCTCGGAGGTTATACCATCAAAATGAGAAAGAAGAAGAAAACATATAACTATAAGACAGTCTTGTCTGACAAAGTTTTACTACAACGAAAGTTTGCAAAAAATTAATAAATTAATGATTTTTTCATTTTAATTGCACGATGCGTTGAATTTCAACAATATTTAATTTTAATTAATTTTCATGAGTGCCTCAAGGATATTGTCAATTTCCTTATCCAAAAGGCGCCAATCTGCGCATAACATCGACCGGACTATACTTATCCTAACGTCTTCAAGAGCTTGACGTGCCCTTCTACCTTTACTGTGGTTCGACCCCTCGGGGTTTATACCATCAAAATGAGAAAGAAGAAGAAAAAAATCTATAAGACAGTCTCGCCTGACAAAGTGGTTCTACAACGAAACCTTACAAACATTAAATATATGATTTTGCATTAGAAAGAAATACATTTTTTTAATAAATTAAACTTGATATTACTCTTTTCAGTGGATTATTTTTCTTGATGTCAAAAGTGTTAATACAATGAACTGTTACTGCACTATTTTCCTCATTTAATAACGAAATATATTTAAATACTGCTAGATTTTGATCACGAAAACATTTGAACAATGGGAAACCTTTTTCGCTACACAGGTTTTGGGTAAACTGCCACATCAGTTTGTTTTGATAATTTAACAGAGTTTTTTTATGTTCGTAAAAAACGTTTTACAACTTGTCATCTTGCTTTCCTTATTTTGCCTTCAAAATCAAAAGGGAATTTAGTAATATAATTATTCCGAATATTTTCAAAAACGTGGACATAGTTAAAAAGTTAAACAAGACATTTTTAATTAGCCAAGACTTATTATAAAAATTGTTAATTCTTTTCTGTTGTTTTCACATACAATTGCAATTATTTGAACATTTAATTATTTAATAATATCAACTATATTTGACATTTTGTTCATTCATTCTGGCAACTGGAATAATTTTAAGTAAAGATGTTTTTCTACCATGCAAACATTATAATATTGTATTTGCTAATCTGTCAGAATTCAGAACAAAAACCCAAATACATGTTTTCTATGATCTGGTAGAGATGCTTTTGCATACACTTCATCAACTTAAAGAATGCAACTTTTTAAATTTTAAGAAATTTTCTAAAATCATCTAATTCCAAAACTTTCAAGGTTAAAGCTGATAATGTTTTCACACTGGGTAACTTAACATCACCCGAAAGTCGGTTATATAATCACCGAGACGTTACAAATTATTTACGTTCCGTAATAAGAATGTTACAATTATAATGTTTTGTTCCAATACTTGGTAGGGAATGATATTCATTTTTTCTTTAAATGTATTTATCAATGTTTCATTTGCTGAGAAAATGAATCGCTTTATTGATCTGTGACCGGTGCTGATAGATTAAACATCGATTTTCTTAAAGAAAAACAAATGAGGGTATGCATACCAGTACGGTAGCATTTACATTTTTAATTTTCACATTTTTAATTTTCGAAAGATTTCACTAACAATATTGAAATACCTAACTGCAATTTACTGATTACTAAAATAAAATTCGCCCCAGTCAGAAAATAAACACTTACACTATACAGGTCTGTATTAAGGATAACTTTGTGCAAATATATTGGATTTGAAGAATATGTATACCGGCGTTGCTCAGGTAGCATATAAAATAATGATTTAACTTTAAAAAACTATTAGAGCATCAATTCTAAAAAAGAAATTAGAAAATAACCCATTTTCCTGTAAGTAATTTAGTGGATTAAAATAGGATTTAACTATGTGTTATAGATGAAGATACAAATAATTGTACTGAATTTCGTGTTTGGAAATAGGTAAATAAAAGCGAATTATCAAAGTTTGAAGCGGTTCTAGTCTCCCAACCGTAAAGTTTTACATAGTATCACCCCTCGCCAGCATGTTAAGATAATTATTGTTAAATAAGTATGTATTGTTTTCAATCAAACCAAATGGCACAAATCATAAGCAGCTATAAATCATCATGTAAAAATGGCGTAATAATATTATTACTATAAATGATACTTACCAGAGCAGAAAATAAGTAAATGTGACAAAGAAATATTCGTGTAGCTTATTCAACTCTAAACATATGTCTTATTAATAAAAAAAACCCTACATAATTAAATAAAGAAAAGTAAGAAAGTAGTTTAGAATAAGGTTTGGCGGACATGTTTTGTTTAACAAAAGAGAATTACAAAACCGGTACTCTTATATTCCATAAAACTGGGAGAAGTCATTGTTTTTATTGAAAATGTACAGTAGATAACAGAGAAGAATAATATCGTGATAAATGAAACATATACGGTATTAATATCATTATTATTCCGTGAAAAATTAGTCACCGGTGTTACGGGAGAAGTTAGAGTGGATAATTAATTGCGAGTAAAAATTGCAACCACCTTCTTTTTGAGATACTTATTCGGGAGAAGCAGGTCACCCGGATGTAATGTAATAAATATTTAAAGAGGACGAATGAATGCATACTTTCTGGAAACACGTATAACTGCTTAGCCTAATCGGACGGCAGATTAGCATATACAGGTTTTGGTTATGAAGCTATTATGTCTGAATGAAAAGTGGAAACATTAACTTTACTTTATTAGATATATGAGTAGGGAACTCGTAGTGAGTAAATAAAAAGTTAAGCCTAAAAAATGAATAATTTCTCGACTTGTCACACGGTTTCAATATACTACTTTCAATATACTACTACTACTACTACTACTACTACTACTACTACAACACTTACTATCGGGTCATGATTTATGTAAGACTTGGCCTAATCAAGGAGTGAATGATTTTTGGAATAGTGTAGAGCCTCAAAATATGTAAATTGTGTGCACTTGTGTTTATGATACAAACTATTGGTTATTTCCGCATTTAACAAAACTGTTTAGTTGCATATGACAGTGTTTGTATTGTAATAGAATAGAAAGGACAGTAGAAATACTTGAGGAGGTAGTATTAAGCCGACAGCGTCTTAACAGTGCGAGTCCATATGGGTACCTGCTCGTTATAAACGTAGGCTCTTTCTCAATCGCCCTCTATCTATATCGTTCGCTAATTCCCAGTTATTTGAACAAGACTTATCTTCCTTGGGTATGAACTGGTTTCCAGGTCAGCGTTTCCTCTCTCCGTCAAAAGGGGTTAGCTCCTAAATCTCAGTGTGAACACAAAATGATTTTGACAAACTCGTAGTTGAGAATTAATATTATGCTTCGTTGCCATTTTGGTTTTCGGACGCCTTCCTATAAAAACAGAATTTTGCACGCCAACTTGCAGAAATAACACGATAATTAATAGTACATAGCTTTTTCGTCCATCTTTTTAAAGGAATAGCTTGTGATTCGTTTATTGCATGAGAACACTGATAGATACCACATTTCATTTACTGTGTTTATTTATGATTTGCTTTATGCAATTATTAACATGGAATGTTTTTGGTCATGTCTTCTTAAGGGTATTTTACGTTACGATGGGTGTCTCTATTGCCAACCAATACACGACGAATCTTGGCATGTGCCTCGAGAACCAATTGTATTTCTATACCTACACGTTGTAAACTTAATAAAATAGAACATGAAATATTTTAGTTATTCACTCATATAATAAATTAGATATTTGTATGCAAATTTTAAATAAAAGTATGCGTATTTTTCTAAAAATGTCTACGCATGTAATAAAATGTACGTGAAAGGAACAAACATGAAAAGAACCAACGTGTAACGAACAAACGTGAAACAAACCAACGTGAAATGAACCAACATGAAAAGAACCAACGTGAAATAAACCAACGTAGAAACGAACCAACGTGAAATGAACCAACATGAAAAGAACCAACGTGAAACGAACCAACATGAAAAGAACCAACGTGAAACGAACCAACGTGAAACGAACCAACGTGAAATGAACCAACATGAAAAGAACCAACATGAAAAGAACCAACATGAAAAGAACCAACGTGAAACAAACCAACGTGAAAAGAACCAACATGAAACGAACCAACGGTAAAAGAACCAACGTGAAAAGAACCAACATGAAAAGAACCAACGTGAAAAGAACCAACGTGAAAAGAACGGACGTTCTGCCACAAAACTACCTAACAACTCCAAGACCAGGATGAAGCACAGCCGTACACGACGTCATGGAAGCATTTCCCACCATGAGAGAAGAACCCTGAGAACCAAGTACACAAAGAATGAATGACGCAAGTATTACCCCCAATGAAAATAATAGTACTTTTTAAGAATAGCACATTTTAGTACTTACGTTCTCAATTCCGAGTTTCACCAGAGACTTCTGAAACTTTACCGAGCAAACTGAATGTGTTATTTGCCTTTATCCGGAAGAAGTTATATAACGAACGACAATTATTTATCTTGTATTTACGTGTATTCGCTGATGTTGTTTCAGTACTTCTACACAATACGAACCGAACAGTTTTTCCTATCCTAACCCTAACCTAACTTTAACCTAACCATCAACTAGCATAAATTAAAAGATATTAAAAAAATCCACATTAAAAGTTGAAGGGTATAAAAAATACGTAAGATTCGGAACTTGATATTTCTAATTGATTGAAAAATAGTTTTTTGGCAAGTAACAACACCTTTTTTATTTCTATATTTCGGTAAAAGTCGCAACTTTTCTGTTCGTAGTTCCTACTTACGCCACGACTGCATATCTATGGATACCTATTCTTAAAAAGCATCGAAATATTCTCCATATGAATAAATTCATGAGAAAGCTTCACGCGTTCCTGTAATTTTCATATTAACATAATTTTATTAACATTTTACATATTGAATTATTATTTTTTTTACTACTCGTTGTCTTAACCCGGCGTTGCGCGGGAGTGTTTTTTGTGCAATAAATCGTTCAAGTGGAGTATTGGACCTTTGGAATAGCTTTCCTATATCGTCCCAATTGAATGAACAATTCTTCGTCTCCAGCGATGAAAACATTGAATTAAAATTATTATTAAACTATCTAATTTTGCAAATGTATATTTTGAAATGTCGTTTTCCACTAAAAAATATAGAAGCGTATGTTCGGGTAAAGACTCTGCCGAATAATGGTTGTAAAAAACTGTTTATGCCTGTAATATTTAGGCGTACAAATGTACGCCTAAATATTACAGGCATAACATTTATAAAAAAGGAAAGTATGAGATGTCTAACAAATATTAATTAAGAAAATGCAATTCATAAAAAGTACTTTAAATTCTAACGTATTACCTGACATAAAGAAGATACGCAAACTAAATATCAAATATTATCTTTTCAGTGTTTCTAGAGAGACTGTAATTGTATTTTGAAATCGGGTGGATAAGAATTATTCCAACAATAATACCGAACATGAAACTAGCAGAAGAACAAGACCTACTAGGTTCATAAAACATTTACCAAATGTACTCAACTCTATTTTCGCTCTTCGGTGCTTGGTGAAGCAGTTTGCAATGCCATATTGTTTTTGCATGCCTTTACAGAATGTGATTCGGGATCCAAGGTGTTCGGGATTGTAAAGAAGTCGGGTTCCAGCGAATCATCAAAAGAGAAAATACAATGAAAGACTGTTCAAAAGAATTCTCTCGACCAAAGCAAAGTCAGGATGTTGTGAGAACCAATGGTTCTTAGGTAATGATAGCACTGTTCAATGGTTATCAGAATGACTCACTGGCGTCGATTAGATACAATATGTTTGTCTCGTCAGAACAACTCCCTCTAACCGCCTCTGCATGTAGATTTCATTCTCTGCGGACTTACTACAAGGTTATGGAGTTGATGGGATGTTGTGATGAAATGGCACCATCTGGCACAATCTGAGTGTAAATGGAAGGTAGAAGAGGACATACAAGATGAACTGATTCAGATGATTCACTGTTTGGGAGGATGCAATACCCCGCAGAAAGCATGGACTAGAATGTACCAGTGCATGTGGACATTGCTTAGATGGCAACTGTGACAATTTGAAAAAAAACATTATGACTTATGTGACTCTGAGATGGGGTAGAGGTAAGCATAGATATGGTATAAACGGGCATTTAACATACCTGTCAACTATTTCATGTGAATGATTGCCCCTGAAACATGGGTAAAAATGCAAGATTTATTGGTTTATCATGAGAACTGATCGAATTAGTGTTTTAAAACGTAATGGAAAATGACTTGTATGTTGAAAATAGTCATCTTCGAAACTTGAAACGTTACATATTCAAATCTTGTCCAACTTTTAGTATGATGTAGAGTAGACGTACCTGACATAAAACCATAAAAAAAAACAAAATAGTACAATTTTTCGTGTCAGTTGGTGCATTGACCCCTCTATAGGGGAACCTGAATGATAAGCAGCGTGTTTAGAATAGACAATCTTGCTTCAAATCTGCGTTTCCAATGTTGCACATTCTTTATATTTTTCCATCCGCTACATTTTGTTTTAATTTCATTGTTGTATGTAATACAGTTTACGAAGAAATGTTAATTTAACGTTTCAATGTAATGTACTTTTATAGTTACTCAGAAACGTTGCGGCAAAGTTATGGGCAATCGATGCATTACGGTATTGCAACATTTTGTTTTAATTTTCATTGTTGTATGTAATACAGTTTACGAAGAAATGTTAATTTAACGTTTCAATGTAATGTACTTTTATAGTTACTCAGAAACGTTGCGGCAAAGTTATAGGCAATCGATGCATAACGGTATTGCAACATTTTGTTTTAATTTTCATTGTTGTATGTAATACAGTTTACGAAGAAATGTTAATTCAACGTTTCTATGTAATGTACTTTTATAGTTACTCAGAAACGTTGCGGCAAAGTTATAGGCAATCGATGCGTAACGGTATTGCAACATTTTGTTTTAATTTTCATTGTTGTATGTTATACAGTTTACGAAGAAATGTTAATTCAACGTTTCAATGTAATGCACTTTTATAGTTACTCAGAAAGGTTGCGGCAAAGTTATAGGCAATCGATGCGTAACGGTATTGCAACATTTTGTTTTAATTTTCATTGTTGTATGTAATACAGTTTACGAAGAAATGTTAATTCAACGTTTCAATGTAATGTACTTTTATAGTTACTCAGAAACGTTGCGGCAAAGTTATGAGCAATCGGTGCATAACGGTATTGCAACATTTTGTTTTAATTTTCATTGTTGTATGTTATACAGTTTACGAAGAAATGTTAATTCAACGTTTCAATGTAATGCACTTTTATAGTTACTCAGAAACGTTGCGGCAAAGTTATGAGCAATCGATGCGTAACGGTATTGCAACATTTTGTTGAAATTTCCATTGTTGTATGTTATACAGTTTACGAAGAAATGTTAATTCAACGTTTCAATGTAATGCACTTTTATAGTTACTCAGAAACGTTGCGGCAAAGTTATGGGCAATCGATGCATAACGGTATTGCAACATTTGGTTTTAATTTTCATTGTTGTATGTTATACAGTTTACGAAGAAATGTTAATTCAACGTGTCAATGTAATGTACTTTTATAGTTACTCAGAAACGTTGCGGCAAAGTTATGGGCAATCGGTGCATAACGGTATTGCAACATTTTGTTTTAATTTTCATTGTTGTATGTTATACAGTTTACGAAGAAATGTTAATTCAACGTTTCAATGTAATGCACTTTTATAGTTACTCAGAAACGTTGCGGCAAAGTTATGAGCAATCGATGCGTAACGGTATTGCAACATTTTGTTGAAATTTCCATTGTTGTATGTTATACAGTTTACGAAGAAATGTTAATTCAACGTTTCAATGTAATGCACTTTTATAGTTACTCAGAAACGTTGCGGCAAAGTTATGGGCAATCGATGCATAACGGTATTGCAACATTTGGTTTTAATTTTCATTGTTGTATGTTATACAGTTTACGAAGAAATGTTAATTCAACGTGTCAATGTAATGTACTTTTATAGTTACTCAGAAACGTTGCGGCAAAGTTATGAGCAATCAGTGCATAACGGTATTGCAACATTTTGTTTTAATTTTCATTGTTGTATGTTTTACAGTTTACGAAGAAATGTTAATTCAACGTTTCAATGTAATGCACTTTTATAGTTACTCAGAAACGTTGCGGCAAAGTTATAGGCAATCGATGCATAACGGTATTGCAACATTTTGTTTTAATTTCCATTGTTGTATGTTATACAGTTTACGAAGAAATGTTAATTCAACGTTTTAATGTAATGCACTTTTATAGTTACTCAGAAACGTTGCGGCAAAGTTATGGGCAATCGATGCATAACGGTATTGCAACATTTTGTTTTAATTTCAATTGTTGTATGTTATACAGTTTACGAAGAAATGTTAATTCAACGTTTTAATGTAATGCATTTTTATAGTTACTCAGAAACGTTGCGGCAAAGTTATGAGCAATCGATGCATAACGGTATTGCAAATTTTGTTTTAATTTTCATTGTTGTATGTTTTACAGTTTACGAAGAAATGTTAATTCAACGTTTCAATGTAATGTACATTTATAGTTACTCAGAAACGTTGCGGCAAAGTTATAGGCAATCGATGCGTAACGGTATTGAAACATTTTGTTTTAATTTCCATTGTTGTATGTTATACAGTTTACGAAGAAATGTTAATTTAACGTTTCAATGTAATGCACTTTTATAGTTACTCAGAAACGTTGCGGCAAAGTTATAGGCAATCGATGCGTAACGGTATTGCAACATTTTGTTTTAATTTCCATTGTTGTATGTTATACAGTTTACGAAGAAATGTTAATTTAACGTTTCAATGTAATGCACTTTTATAGTTACTCAGAAACGTTGCGGCAAAGTTATGGGCAATCGATGCATAACGGTATTGCAACATTTTGTTTTAATTTCCATTGTTGTATGTTATACAGTTTACGAAGAAATGTTAATTTAACGTTTCAATGTAATGCACTTTTATAGTTACTCAGAAACGTTGCGGCAAAGTTATAGGCAATCGATGCGTAACGGTATTGCAACATTTTGTTTTAATTTCCATTGTTGTATGTTATACAGTTTACGAAGAAATGTTAATTCAACGTTTCAATGTAATGCACTTTTATAGTTACTCAGAAACGTTGCGGCAAAGTTATGGGCAATCGATGCATAACGGTATTGCAACAGTTTGTTTTAATTTTCATTGTTGTATGTTTTACAGTTTACGAAGAAATGTTAATTTAACGTTTCAATGTAATGCACTTTTATAGTTACTCAGAAACGTTGCGGCAAAGTTATGGGCAATCGATGCATAACGGTATTGCAACATTTGGTTTTAATTTCCATTGTTGTATGTTATACAGTTTACGAAGAAATGTTAATTCAACGTTTCAATGTAATGCACTTTTATAGTTACTCAGAAACGTTGCGGCAAAGTTATAGGCAATCGATGCATAACGGTATTGCAACATTTTGTTTTAATTTCCATTGTTGTATGTTATACAGTTTACGAAGAAATGTTAATTCAACGTTTTAATGTAATGCACTTTTATAGTTACTCAGAAACGTTGCGGCAAAGTTATGAGCAATCGATGCATAACGGTATTGCAACATTTTGTTTTAATTTTCATTGTTGTATGTTATACAGTTTACGAAGAAATGTTAATTCAACGTTTCAATGTAATGCACTTTTATAGTTACTCAGAAACGTTGCGGCAAAGTTATAGGCAATCGATGCATAACGGTATTGCAACATTTTGTTTTAATTTCCATTGTTGTATGTTATACAGTTTACGAAGAAATGTTAATTCAACGTGTCAATGTAATGTACTTTTATAGTTACTCAGAAACGTTGCGGCAAAGTTATAGGCAACCGATGCGTAACGATATTGCAGCATTTTCGCAACGTATTTATAAAGTTATCGTTGTCATTTGATTATCTGGTTTCGGTAATCGTTTTTCTTGATGTTGTTTTCTTATCATTGAATCATGAAAAAAGAAAAGATCTCAAAACTCGTGTATGCCAATATTTTTGTCATATTACCGGTTCATTAGAAACTCGATGATGTCAAAATTGTTGGCATAGAATGACATAGCAATCGTGTTACATAGCCATTTGATATAACTAATTCATCAAATGAAATCTTTATCTTCAATGACCTCGTCGTGTTGTGGTTCAATAATTGTTCACTCTGCTGAGAATATAGTCCCCGGAAGGTGTGACAGATATATACTGACAACCCGACGGTCGGGCACCTTCGAGAAGTTCTCTCACACTAGAGAAGGAAAGCTTTTTGGAGGTATTACATAACTGAGACACCTCCCAGAGAATGAAAAAATGCACACTTAGATACTCGGCGAAAAACATTTTAACGCCAAGAAAAAGTAAACGAAACAAATGACATATTTTGAACATTCCTGGCGTGTTTTCATTCATTAAACCGAACGACTCCGCTGACAAAAATCTGAATTTCTTAGATCTGAATATCTCAGATCTGAAACCGATAGTACAGATGTTGTTCTAACTTACTGTATTACGTATAATTGAATAAATACACACACACACATGTATATATATATATATATATATATATATATATATATATATATAAATATATATATATATATACATTTGTGAAGCACCAAGTTTGAACAATCAACTGTCAAAACCTTTTATCAGGACTAAGTCTAGAACTTCACCGTATTTTTGTTTCCTGTGTTTTTAACATAATGTGTTTTTCAGAATTGCACTATATATACAACTACTCTCTGAGGATTGACACAGTTGGACAAAAAGATACATTTGTCCAGATTTTCCATTAAACACGTGTAAAGAAAAATGAATATCAAATTTGACAAGATTATTTTTAGTGTAAGATAAAACAGGAGAAATACTTTTCTATCGAAATACGGAAATAACGGAATTGTAAGAACTAATGAACATTTTGGTGTAGGATTGATTTCCTAATCGGCATTGGAATGCACAAATAAATTATATATATATATATATATATATATATATATATATATATATATATATATATATATATGTGTGTCTGTGTGTGTGTGTGGGTTATAAAAAACAAACGAAAAACAGGTTATAATGCAGGAGAAAAACATAAAAAAGAAATTTGACCGGTTTCGTTCGTATTATCGAACTTCTTCAGAAGAAGTGAAGAGTTGGTAACAATTTTATTTTATTTTGAATGGGAAAAAGAAAAGATGATCCGATTGGACAATATGAGAAGACCCTTAGTTACATTAGAATATGATTGACAAGTGTGTGACATATTCCTCTTCATTTCTCATTCTTTTAAAACAAAATAATTTTTTACCTTCATCCATTTTCCTTTTCTTTTCAATTTTCGCACCCACCGAGTTAGCATAGGGGGGGGGGTGGCGGAATGGGGTAAAGATCATAAGAGGAAAGAAGTCAGATAAACAAGCAAAGATAAACACACATTAAGTGGAAGATATATATATATATATATATATATATAAGCATGCATACAATTATGTATGTAAATATATATAAGTATAAACACAAACTTAACCATCACAACATAGGAGTGGGCGTGAAATTGATACATCGAACACAAGACTCCAACAATTAATCAATTTTTTCAAACATTTTGTCTACCACGTTTTCATGACGTATCGTGTATGTATATATATATATATATATATATATATACTTACATTGCAGGGAGATGTAGTAATACTTGCAATTCGGTGTGCCTAATTAGCATACGACTACGAAAGAGAATATATATATATAAAATCTAGTTAAAGTAAACATTAACGGATAGAAATCCAAAGAATTTCAACATGGCTTATATAATAGTGCTCAAGAATGAATAGAGCTATTTAAATTCATATTGTTATTCAAAAGACATGTACAAAAATGTGGTGTGGCTGCTTTTTTACATGCCTGTATATATATATACATATATATATATATATATATATATATGTATATATAAATAGATATATATATATATACAAATATATATATATATATACATATATATTTATATATATATATATATGTATAATTCTCCCTAAAAAAAAACAGTTAGGTGTAGCTTTCTTAGGCAGTAATGAGGCTACCTATATACTTCAAAATAATAGTATTTAAAAAAGGGGATACACAAAAGATAAGGAAACGAAGAAACTGAAACAGAAATTTGCTTGGCGTAATCTTAAATTAGTCATTTTCTTTTTCAAAACTAAATAAGGGTAGTACTTTGTGACCTTTGTGACCTTGGTTTTTTTAAAATAAGTTGAAGTCATTTACAGTATGAAGTCTAAAGTTATAAATAGTGACTTTAATATTCGCTTATTGCATATTTGAAGCCATATCGATTCATGTGGAATCCGGTTTGGGTAGCTTATACGGTTAACCAACATCTGTAGATATTACACAGTTTCTAGTTGTTAATTTAGCCACGGTTACTTAAGATATAAATTGCGTCGAGGAACTTCTGAACAACATTTGTAGATTTGACTGAGTAATTTGTGTATACACTTTTTTGCTTGGTTAGCTTGGCTGGAATGGCTCGTAGAGCCACAGCATTAGTACACTTCCATTGGATCCTTCCGCTATGTTCGCATACCTCGGATTTGAGTTGAGGTCGCAAAAACGGTCCCTGATTTAACAAAAAACAGGCCCTAACTTTAGAAAAATAGGCCCTGATTTCGCAAAAACAGGCCCTGATTTCAAAGAAACAGGCATTGATTTCACCAAAACAAGCCTAGATTTGACAAAATAGGCCCTAATTTTGCAAGCTAACAAACCGACCGAACCAACTTCTATTTGACGTACTCATTTTCAGAGAGAAAACATAGTGTTTGTTTTCTCTCAACTCTATAAATTTATCAATAAAATTCAAGAGAAAGAATAATAATACACTGATTCAGTGCAAACCGTTTTCTACTTTCAACTCATTTTTATTTAAAATATTTCGATGAGATTGTTATCGTCGATTGACATGGCCGTACACGTAAAAAGGCTTTGATGTGTGTTCAAGGAAAACTTGAGGCGATGTATCATTTTTGAAGTTTTCGTTTGTGATGTTATTCGCTCGTAGCTTATTACTATGAACAATCTTTCTTGATATTATATGTCACGAAATGGCAATTTCGACTGAATAACTTGAAAAATAGACAAATAAACGTTGCATGCACCTACTCCCTCCCGATACCTCCCCCACTTTTTCTCACTATATATAATATATATATATATATATATATATATATATATATATATATATATACACACATATATACATATATCCGCCTTTTCTCTCACATTATTTCTCTATATATGTATACACACACACACCCATATATATATATATATATATATGTATATATATATATATATATATATAGCCGCACTTAAGAGCTGTGATACACCGACACAGTCTGTATAGGATATAATGATTAATATATATATATATATATAATATATATATATACTTATATATATATATACATATATATATACATATATATACACATATATACATATGTCCGCCTTTTCACTCACATTATTTCTCTATATATGTATACACACATATGTATATAGCCGCACTGAAGAGCTGTGATACACCGACACAATCTGTATGTGGTTATAATTATTAATATATATATATATATATATATATATATATATATAATTATAATAATATTTAAAAATAAATATTGAATTATTTATACCTACATACGCCAGCGTTTCAAGTTTAACCTCTCATCGGTGTAGGCAGTGACAATTTAAAACTATATATATATATATATATATATATATATATATATATATATATATATATATATATATATATATACATATATATATATATATATATATAGTCTCGGAAGTTTTTCAACCATTAAAATTATTAAAAGAAAAATTTAAAAAAAATGAAAAAACCTTAAGTCCCAAGTCGTTCAGTGGAAAACTATTCATGTAAGTCAATTTAGTTTTTACAGTTATTATATTAGTTTGCTTCTAACATGATTTAAGAGCTAATCAGTTGTTTACCATGAAAAACTGTTTCGGGAATTTAAAACAATACAGTATTTAATTTCATTGCTTCCCAGCAGAGTTGATCATACCCCACATACTATATATATATATATATATATATATATATATATATATATATATATATATATATATATATATATATATATATATATATATATATATACGAGATTGTCTAAAAAGTATGCACCATTAAGCCAGAAAACATATTTTATTACGCGACGGGGTTTGGACTCTAATAACTTCAAACTGGGCCCCATGTTCTTTCACACATCCTAGCCCACCGTTCAATCAACTGCCGGAAACACCTCTGAAAGTCTTCTTTTGGAATCGTGTTTTTTATAATATCCATTTTACAGCGATGCGATGTGACACAAGGTCGTGGTCTTGCAATTTATTAATTTTCTTTTAACGATAACTTACGTATACATCGAAGGGCGGATGAAGTCGAAGACAAAGGTGGTACTTTTAATAGAAATGTGTCAAACTTTTGCCCCGAGAAGAAAAGGCGTGTGTGAGAGGAGGCGATCGGGAAGAGACAGCTTTTGCCCCAGGCAACGGTGAGAGGAGCGGATGTCAGGCGGGCGACCAGGTAAAAGACAGCTTTCGTCCAAGGCAACGGGGAAGAAGGAGGTAACGGGAGAGGGAACTGTGAAATGAAGCGACCAGTAAAGAGAGAGCATCAAGCAACGCCGGGTATCCCTGCTTGTAATTATGAATTCTCAAATATGGCTTAATTATTTAGCAAAGAATGTAAGGAGGATATTCTGTTGTTTATGCTGTTTAAAGGTTAATATATTATAGCTATGGGTTTGTAAATTATATCATATTGAATATTTTGGGTTCTTGTTGAAAGTGTGTATTACAGTGTGTTTATTAAAGTGTGATACTACAAGTGTGTTTATTGAGATGTGTTTATGAAAGTGTGTATATTAAAGTGTTTATGAAAGTATGTTTATGAAAGTGTGTTTATGAAAGTTGGTTTATTAAAGTGTTCTTATTAAAGTGTTTTTTATAAAAGTTCGTTTATTAAAGTGTGTTTATGAAAGTGTTTTTATTGAAGTTTTTTTTATTAAAGTGTGTTCATGAAAGCTTGTTTATTAAAGTGGGTTTATAAAAGTGTGTTTATTGAAGTGTGTTTATGAAAGTGTGTATATTAAAGTGTTTATGAAAGTGTGTTTATGAAAGTGTCTTTATGAAAGTTGGTTTATTAAAGTGTGTTTATTAAAGTTTGTTTATTAAAGGCTTTTTATTAATTTATGTGTATTAAGGTGTGTTTATCAAACTGTGTTTATTAAAGTGTGTTTATGAAAGTGTGTTTATGAAACTGTGTTTATGAAAGTTTGTCTATGGATGTGTGTTTATTAAAGTGAGTTTATTAAAAGATGTTTAATAATTTTTGGTTATTAAGGTGTGTTTATGAAAGTGTGTCTATGGAAGTGTGTTTATTAACGTGTGTTTATAAAGGTTTGTTCATGAAAGTGTGTTTATGAAAGTTTGTTTATAAAAGTGTGTTTATTAAAATTTGTTTATTAAAGGATGTTTATAAATTTGTGTTTATTAAGGTGTGTTTATTAAAGTGTTTTATTTAAGTGTGTTTCATAAACTGTGTTTATGACAGTGTGTTTATTAAAGTTTGTTTATGAATTTGTGTTTATTAAGGTGTGCTTATTAAGGTGTGTTTATGAAAGTGGTTTTATGAAAGATTGTTTATAAAAGTGTGTTTATTAAAGGGTGTTTATTAAAGTGTGTTTATGAAAGGGTGTTTATGAAAATGTGTTTATGAGAGTGTGTTTATAAAAGTGTGTTTATCAAGGTGTGTTTATTAAAGTGTGTTTATGAAAGTGTGTTTATGAAAGTGTGTTCAGGAAAGTGTGTTTATTAATTTGTGTTTATGAAAGTGTGTTTATTAAAGGATGTTTATTAATTTGTGTTTATTAAGGTGTGTTTATGAAAATGTGGTTATGAAAGTGTGTTTCTTAAAGTACTTCTATTAAAGTGTGTTTATTAAAGTGTGTTTATTAAAGTATTTTATGAAAGTGTGTTTATTAGAGTGTGTTTATGTAAGTGTGTTTATGAAAGTGTGCTTATGAAAGTGTGTTCCTGAGAGGGGTTTTATGAAAGTGTGTTTATAGAAAGTGTGTTTATGAAAGTGTGTTTATGAAAGGCTTTTTATTAAAGTGTGTTTATGAAAGTTTGCTTAATAAAGAGTGTTTATTAAAGTGTGTTCATGGAAGTTTGTTTATTAAAGTGTGTTTATTAAAGTGTGTTTATTAAAGTGTGTTTATATATTCATGTTTGTAAGGGGACATATCTATATAACTCTATGATGCTCGCGGGATGAGTAATTTAATCAGTCGTTGTCTTCTGGTATATATATATATATATATATATATATTTATATATATATATATGTATAACGAATACTAGAAATAATGTTTTATTTCTATTGTATATATATATATGTATATATATATATATATATATATATATATATATATATATATATAGTTTACACTACGAGAACTTGTCAGAGATAACCTGATAATTAATAGTATATAAAGTTATTTTTGTTGAGAATTGCCGAGTTACACACACACATAAACATATATATATATATATATATATATATATATATATATATATATATATATATATATAAAACATATACTTGAACAACCCCAAGTAATAAACATAAGTCAAGGCATTGTTGTCAAACGAAACAAGTTAAAAACCGTACACCATCAAAAAAGTAAAATTTCATGCGAAACAGCAAAAACACTTTAAAAGATGCAAACTTGGAATTAAATCTGTTTGAACAGGATTTGCACCATTCAACTTCGAGTGTTCAGAAAGAA
Organism: Sepiola atlantica; assembly: GCA_963556195.1. NCBI lineage: Eukaryota > Metazoa > Mollusca > Cephalopoda > Sepiida > Sepiolidae > Sepiola > Sepiola atlantica. Next base: position 40,524,232 of record OY744555.1, read on the forward strand.
ATTCGTTTGCATATCAATATCGAACCGTGTTTGCTATGCGAACAATTTTCTTTCAGAACACTCGATCTTGAATTCTGCAAATGTTGTTCTAAAGTGATTAAATTACATTTGAGCTGCACATTTGAACTCCATTAGAATTTTATAGAAATCACTTTTAAGTTTTGAATATTGAGATTAATTTTTACTCTGGAATCTGATTTCCATAAGAATCGATTTGAACTATATAAAATAATTGTGTTCATATTATCACATATATATATATATATATATATATATATATATATATATATATATATATATATACATATATATATTTATATAATATATCATTTAAACGAAATAGATTGATTGAATTGATAAAATATCTTACTGATCACTTACACTTAAACACATCTTAAATATAAATTAACACAGACATCACTTATAAAGTTGAAACTGCGATACCGGATGTATCGAATATAACTTATTATGATATATATTATTGACACAACACTAAGGAATATAATATGTGCATTAGGTGGTATGTTACTTCAATTGCATAACCCTAGCAACATAAGATCTTCTTGTTTTTAATACAAATGAAACAACTAATAAATTTAAAATATTGTTTCTGCTTGCGTATAACGTTCTGCAGTGTATTTTTCGTTTTTCATTTTTCCATAGATTTAGTGAAATTCAAGTATTAAATCACGAATATATGGAACTTTTTGTTATTTGTGTCCAGTAGAGCTGCATTCTACTGGTTTTTATACGAAGGAAACAAAACATTAAGTTATAACTTTCGCTTATCTGATTATCACTATAATCTGGGCAGGGCGCCATTATTTAACTTCATTGTATCGAATACAGACTTTATATAAAACGATTAGTTGAGGTTCATAAAATCCGCCGTTTAAGAAAAACTCAGAACGCTGTCTCGTATCATAATTTTTTTTCTTAGATTTGTTTATAAAAAACATGATACGACATAAATTCTACAACGTTTGCTAAAGTAAAAACAAATGTTATTAAGAAATAGGATATGAGAATGACTGGGTGTCATAGCTAGAGACGTTGATTGCAGGCTGGTTCGTATTCTATGCTATGACACAATTTTCACATTGGAAAAGTATGAATCCATCTATGGATCAAATAGTGATGTAGAGTATACATTCAAGACTAACATGGGAAACTTGTCTATGGATCAAATAGTGATGTAGAGTATACCTTCAAGACTAACATGGGAAACTTGTCTATGGATCAAATAGTGATGTAGAGTATACCTTCAAGACTAACATGGACAACTTGTCTATGGATCAAATAGTGATGTAGAGAATACCTTCAAGACTAACATGGGCAACTTGTCTATGGATGAAATTATGATGTAGAGTACACCTTCAAGACTAACATGGGCAACTTGTCTATGGATCAAATAGTGATGTAGAGTATACCTTCAAAACTAACATGGGCAACTTGTCTATGGATCACATAGTGATGTAGAGTATACCTTCAAGTCTAACATGGGAAACGTGTCTATGGATCAAATAGTGATGTAGAGTATACTTTCAAGACTAACATGGGCAACTTGTCTATTGATCAAATAGGGTTGTAGAGTATATCTTCAAGACTAAAATGGGCAACTTGTCTATGGATCAAATAGTGATGTAGAGAATACCTTCAAGACTAACATGGGCAACTAGTCTATGGATGAAATAGTGATGTAGAGTATCCATTCAAGACTAACATGGACAACTAGTCTATGGATGAAATAGTGATGTAGAGTATACCTTCAAAACTAACATGGGCAACTTGTCTATGGATCACATAGTGATGTAGAGTATACCTTCAAGTCTAACATGGGGAACGTGTCTATGGATCAAATAGTGATGTAGAGTATACTTTCAAGACTAACATGGGCAACTTGTCTATGGATCAAATAGGGTTGTAGAGTATATCTTCAAGACTAAAATGGGCAACTTGTCTATGGATCAAATAGTGATGTAGAGTATACCTTCAAGACAAACATGGGCAACTAGTTTATGGATGAAATAGTGATGTAGAGTATACCTTCAAGACTAACATGGGCAACTAGTCTATGGATGAAATAGTGATGTAGAGTATACCTTCAAGACTAACATGGGCAACTAGTCTATGGATGAAATAGTGATGTAGAGTATACCTTCAAGACTAACATGGGCAACTTGTCTATGGATCACATAGTGATGTAGAGTATACCTTCAAGTCTAACATGGGAAACGTGTCTATGGATCAAATAGTGATGTAGAGTATACTTTCAAGACTAACATGGGCAACTTGTCTATTGATCAAATAGGGTTGTAGAGTATATCTTCAAGACTAAAATGGGCAACTTGTCTATGGATCAAATAGTGATGTAGAGTATACCTTCAAGACAAACATGGGCAACTAGTTTATGGATGAAATAGTGATGTAGAGTATACCTTCAAGACTAACATGGGCAACTAGTCTATGGATCAAATAGTGATGTAGAGTATACCTTCAAGACTAACATGGGCAACTAGTCTATGGATGAAATAGTGATGTAGAGTATACCTTCAAGACTAACATGGGCAACTTGTCTATGGATCACATAGTGATGTAGAGTATACCTTCAAGTCTAACATGGGAAACGTGTCTATGGATCAAATAGTGATGTAGAGTATACTTTCAAGACTAACATGGGCAACTTGTCTATGGATCAAATAGGGTTGTAGAGTATATCTTCAAGACTAAAATGGGCAACTTGTCTATGGATCAAATAGTGATGTAGAGTATACCTTCAAGACTAACATGGACAACTAGTCTATGCACAGTAAAAATAGTTCTCTGCTTATCCCGGCATTGTTTCCAGTCTGCTAGACTTAACAGTGTGTAAAAACTGGAACATCAGTTACCCATTTAATCCTAGGCAACGTGACGTATTCTATGCTAGTTATTTATACAGCTCTATTTGATAAGATGTCAATCCCTCTACTTGGCTTATTCGGTTTTTTTCTGATGTTTAGTGGTTGGTTTTCTTGCGATTGATATATGTATGTATATATATATATATATATATATATATATATATATATATATATATATATATATATATATATATATATATATAATATATTTATTCGGAAATATTTTTGTCCTACAATAGAATCTTAGTATTAATCTTTACCTTTAAGTTTGAAATATCATTGTTGTTTGTCTGTCACGCTTACGTTTGATATATTATTTTAATCTGTCTGTCACGCTTAAATTTGAAATACAAAATGTGCTTATTATGTTTTAAATGTCCTTATTCACTTTTCTCCCCAGGGGGGTAGAGTTAGAGAAACGCTACGTTTTTCATGTAAGGACACTTCACATTCTAAAAATCATGTGAGAAAAAATCAAATTGCTTCAGTCTGGAAGGATTTATAATTTCCCGATCGATGAGAGAAAACATTGCGTGTATTTTCAGAACAATTACGACACTTTGTTCCGATCCAAAAGACCAAGTTCGTCTGTTAAACCTGAAATAGGATTTTAGTTGCTTTGCATTGTTTAAATTTAAAACACAAATTTAGCTTGTCTATCAGGCTTAAGTTTAAAAAAAACGTTTTTGTTGGTCTCGCAGGCTTAAGATTGTCGTCGGTGTGTGACGTAGAGGTTCGTCATAAAATTTTACTTGTTCTCTCCCGTTTAATTTTAAAATACAATTTTTGTTGGTCTGCTACGCATAATGCAAAAAAAATAATGTTCGCCAGTGTGCCACATTTAAGTTTGCAATATAATTTGTCAAGCTAAAGTTTGAAACAAAATTTGCATCGCGACTTTTCGCTTCAATGGACGTATCTAGTATTCTTATTTTTTGATCGGATATGTGTAAAATAAAAAAAATATAAAAGGGTTCTACTGTCATATGGTACCAGAGAAACACGTACGCTCCTTTTCACTGGTCGAGCAGAATCACCCTCGCTGGAGGCAATAGCAATGTCCTATTTGTTGATGTCGTTTACCCGACACGTTTTGCGAACACGAGTTCCTGCTTTAACCCGGAATTTCACATCTCTTTCGATACTTGCACAGTTACTGCCTTCAGCTGTTTTTTTTCCCGAACCACCACCGTCAATTCACCGTTCAATGCTCGTTAACGTAAAGGACACGTTTCTGCATTAGTCGAATTCATGTTTTACTCTGAACATACATTTATACAGTGTATTAGTATATGCCTGTATGTGAATCGAGTTGAGTGCAACACTAACAGCGTCGGCCAAATAATAGCAAATGCACATCATATAACCTGGGATCCATACCCTAAATTGCTGCATTTTTCCCCCACTCTGAAGGAGTAGGTGTAACCATAGATATGGTATAAGGGTTGATTCAACATCACTGGCAACCATTTCATATGAAAGATTGACCCTGAAAATATGGGTAAAAATGCTGCAAAATTTATTGGTTTATCATGAAAACTGACCGAGTTAGTGTTTTACAACGTAATGGAAAATGACTTGTAAGCCGAAAATGTTCAAGTTCGAAACCTGAAACTTTCCCATACTCAAATATTATCCAACTGTTAGTATGATGTAGACCCAACCTGACATAACACCATAAAAAATGTTGCAGTTTCTTTGTGATTGGGATACTTTGGTTTTATACTGACTTTTCTAGTACACATACATCGGCGGAAGTGAATCGAAATGGTAACAGGATAGATCAATGAACATTATATCCAAGCATCTGGATATAAAGGAATGGAGATTTCCGTTCTGTGGTTACCGTTTCAGAAGAGTTACATACATACATAAAAAACAACTTTGTTTATGAAAGCTTAGAATAATATTTTTTCAACTCATCAAAAGGACAACGACGTATGATAGAAACCCTATTGTACATCGTTGTTAACGCTTTAAACATTCATGCTATGAACAATTATACGTGTGAATTAATTGAGCTAAATTGGTATTTGTACAACAAAATGAATCGATATCAGAGAAATCCAAATGATTCGGTCATATATCCAGGAGAACCACAGAGTTTATCATGATGCTATTATTTTATGATGATGATATTTTATAATGATGCTATTATTTTATGATGATATTATTGTATTATGCTATTTTATAATAATGCTATTTAATGATAATGCTATTATTTTATAATGATGCTATTATTGTAAAATGATATTTTATAATGACGTTATTTTATAATGATGCTATTATTTCATAATGATGATATTTCATAATGATGCTATTAGTTTATAATGGTATTTTATAATGATGCTATTTTATGATGATGCTAATATTTTATTATGATACTATTTCATAATGATATTCAATAATAATGCTATTTTATAATGATGATATTTTATAATGATGCTATTATATAATGATGCTATTATTTTATTATGATATTATTTTATAATGCTATTTTATAATGATACTATTTTATAATGATGCTATTTTATAATAATGATATTTTATAATGATCCTATTATTTTATAATGATGCTATTTTTTAATGATATTTTATAATGATTCTATTATTTTATCATGATGCAATAGCATCATTATAAATATAATGATGCTATTATTTTATAATGATGCTATTTTATAATTATGCTATTAGTTTATAATGATATTTTATAATGATGCTATTTTATAATGATGCTATTATTTTATAATGATACTATTTTATCATGATATTTTATGATGATGCTATTTTATGATGATGCTATCATGTTATAATGATGTTATTTTATAATGATGCTATCATTTTATAAATGATGCTATTTTATAATAATGATATTTTATAATGATGCTATTATTTTATAATTATGCAATTATTTTATAAATGATATTTTTACGATACTTTCTTCTATTTGGTCTTTGTTCTTTTAAAAAATTTGTTTACATCAAGTAAGTTTTGATGGTCTGAAATTGGAAAATAAATGTAACGTTCTAAAGTAAAGTATTTGCAACGTTACAAAGTATTTTTACTGTGTAAGAATGTTTCCACATGTGCAAACTATGATTGAATCTAAATCACCATTCTATTATTACTAGATTCCTTAGTAAGTATAACGCGTACTACACATTCATTGACTGTGTGTATCGACTACACTAAATTTCTCGAAACTACACAATTTTAGTTATTGGTCTGACTGACTTTGGTAGAGCTTCCGTTTGATAGAATTATCCAGATGTCCTTTGTCGATATCCAACTTGTTACATTCAAATAAAAAAAACGCCAGAAATTATTTGTTAAATCTTTAGAAAATAATTGTAAGAATCTCCAGATTCAACCATTCCCGAACCTTCCATTTCCTTGTATGTCTTGCATTTGCCTTTATCTACTCTGCACCTTTCTCACTCACAGGCATGATGTTGCTTGTTTCAGTATTCTCTATAAATAATATAATGGCATGTGTTCTAAGAATTGTCCGATTTATTCCTTACTTCATTTGTCAAATTCGCTGTTTTGATGCCTCATCGTGATACAGATTCCTATTTTTGTAGCTTCTTTTAACAAAGTGCAGGTTTGTGGAACTCTCTTCCTCCTGATTGGTTCGTTCTTACTTATAGCCGTGGTCTTTTCAAGACTAAGGTTTAAAAGCATCTTCTATCTTTCGTTCTTGTTAGCTCCTTACATAAAGTGGCTTCATCCCTTGTCTGGAGCGATTTCCATACAAAATTGCTTCTGCTTACATACTATTCGAAATACAAGAACTGATCTTGCAAGATTAGAATGCGGTTATTATACTTGCACGTTCGTTCATTAAAATTATAGTTCAACCAGAAGCTGTATGGACAGAAGCACCGAGTTACGGAGCACCCGGCAGAGATGAAAGGCAGATATGAAAATGATATTTCAAACTTAAGTTTATATACCAAAGGAAAGGTGATTAGAAATATTAGCATGCTGTACTGACAAAACCCTGTTTCAAACTTAAGTTTGATAAACGAAAGGAAAGGCTATTAGCAATATCAGCATGCTGTACTAACAAACACCTGTTTCAAACTTAAGTTTGATAAAGCATAGGAAAGGCTATTAGAAATATCAGCATGCTGTACTTACTAACACCTGTTTCAAACTTAAGTTTGATAAACCATAGGAAAGGCTATTAGAAATATCAGCATGCTGTACTAACAAACACCTGTTTAAAACTTAAGTTTGATAAACCATAGGAAAGGCTATTAGAAATATCAGCATGCTGTACTTACTAACACCTGTTTAAAACTTAAGTTTGATAAACCATAGGAAAGGCTATTAGAAATATCAGCATGCTGTACTTACTAACACCTGTTTCAAACTTAAGTTTGATAAACCATAGGAAAGGCTATTAGAAATATCAGCATGCTGTACTAACAAACACCTGTTTAAAACTTAAGTTTGATAAACCATAGGAAAGGCTATTAGAAATATCAGCATGCTGTACTTACTAACACCTGTTTTAAACTTAAGTTTGATAAACCATAGGAAAGGCTATTAGAAATATCAGCATGCTGTACTAACAAACACCTGTTTAAAACTTAAGTTTGATAAACCATAGGAAAGGCTATTAGAAATATCAGCATGCTGTACTTACTAACACCTGTTTCAAACTTAAGTTTGATAAACCATAGGAAAGGCTATTATAAATATCAGCATGCTGTACTAACAAACACCTGTTTAAAACTTAAGTTTGATAAACCATAGGAAAGGCTATTAGAAATATCAGCATGCTGTACTAACAAACACCTGTTTAAAACTTAAGTTTGATAAACCATAGGAAAGGCTATTAGAAATATCAGCATGCTGTACTTACTAACACCTGTTTCAAACTTAAGTTTGATAAACCATAGGAAAGGCTATTAGAAATATCAGCATGCTGTACTAACAAACACCTGTTTAAAACTTAAGTTTGATAAACCATAGGAAAGGCTATTAGAAATATCAGCATGCTGTACTAACAAACACCTGTTTAAAACTTAAGTTTGATAAACCATAGGAAAGGCTATTAGAAATATCAGCATGCTGTACTTACTAACACCTGTTTCAAACTTAAGTTTGATAAACCATAGGAAAGGCTATTAGAAATATCAGCATGCTGTACTTACTAACACCTGTTTCAAACTTAAGTTTGATAAACCATAGGAAAGGCTATTAGAAATATCAGCATGCTGTACTAACAAACACCTGTTTAAAACTTAAGTTTGATAAACCATAGGAAAGGCTATTAGAAATATCAGCATGCTGTACTAACAAACACCTGTTTAAAACTTAAGTTTGATAAACCATAGGAAAGGCTATTAGAAATATCAGCATGCTGTACTTACTAACACCTGTTTTAAACTTAAGTTTGATAAACCATAGGAAAGGCTATTAGAAATATCAGCATGCTGTACTAACAAACACCTGTTTAAAACTTAAGTTTGATAAACCATAGGAAAGGCTATTAGAAATATCAGCATGCTGTACTAACAAACACCTGTTTAAAACTTAAGTTTGATAAACCATAGGAAAGGCTATTAGAAATATCAGCATGCTGTACTTACTAACACCTGTTTAAACTTAAGTTTGATAAACCATAGGAAAGGCTATTAGAAATATCAGCATGCTGTACTTACTAACACCTGTTTCAAACTTAAGTTTGATAAACCATAGGAAAGGCTATTAGAAATATCAGCATGCTGTACTAACAAACACCTGTTTAAAACTTAAGTTTGATAAACCATAGGAAAGGCTATTAGAAATATCAGCATGCTGTACTAACAAACACCTGTTTAAAACTTAAGTTTGATAAACCATAGGAAAGGCTATTAGAAATATCAGCATGCTGTACTAACAAACACCTGTTTAAAACTTAAGTTTGATAAACCATAGGAAAGGCTATTAGAAATATCAGCATGCTGTACTAACAAACACCTGTTTCAAACTTCAGTTTGATAAACCAAAGGAAAGGCTATTAGAAATATCAGCATGATGTACTTACAAACCCCTGTTTCAAACTTAAACGTGACCAACCAACCACCTAATGGCCGGAGTATCTTATGAAGATGATTGGACGTATCAAAATAAGAATATATATTCCCAATTTTATAGGTTTAACAATGTAGATGTTATTTAAAAGTTAACTATTACACACCAACGATATGACTATTTACAACTCACGCCTAACTGACCGACTACAATGATATATTGAACTTGTAGGTGACGGAAGGGCGGACAGCTTGGACGTATCTGAACACGAGCAAAACAATTTCTAAGATGCGTCCATATAATGTTCATGTTTAATAGAGGAAATATCTTTTTTTTAATTGATTCATGAAATGACCGAATTGGAAATGGTAACTCCGCGTCTGTATTCATGACTGTCAACTAATTTTGTGTTATTAATTTATTCATGGAATGACCAAATTTAAAATGGTCACTCCACGTCTGTATTCATGACTGTCAACTAATTTTGTGTTATTAATTGATTCATGGAATGACCGAATTGGAAATGGTCACTCCACGTCTGTATTCATGACTGTCAACTAATTTTGTGTTATTAATTGATTCATGGAATGACCGAATTGGAAATGGTCACTCCACGTCTTTATTCATGACTGTCAACTAATTTTCTGTTATTACTTGATTCATGGAATGACCGAATTGGAAATGGTCACTCTACGTCTGTATTCATGACTGTCAACTAATGTTGTGTTATTAATTGATTCATGGAATGACCGAATTGGAAATGGTCACTCCACGTCTTTATTCATGACTGTCAACTAATTTTCTGTTATTACTTGATTCATGGAATGACCGAATTGGAAATGGTCACTCTACGTCTGTATTCATGACTGTCAACTAATTTTGTGTTATTAATTGATTCATGGAATGACCGAATTGGAAATGGTCACTCCACGTCTTTATTCATGACTGTCAACTAATTTTCTGTTATTACTTGATTCATGGAATGACCGAATTGGAAATGGTCACTCCACGTCTTTATTCATGACTGTCAACTAATTTTCTGTTATTACTTGATTCATGGAATGACCGAATTGGAAATGGTCACTCCACGTCTGTATTCATGACTGTCAACTAATTGTGTGTTATTAATTGATTCATGGAATGACCGAGTTTAAAATGGTCACTTCACGTCTGTATTCATGACTGTCAACTAATTTTGTGTTATTAATTGATTCAAATAAATTATCGAATATTTCTTTCATTGTTTGACTTTTGTAATATGTTTTATATTTCTTTGCATAATTGAAACTCGAGTATTTTAATATCATACAACAAATCTAATTCCCGACTGAAATCAATAAAATTTCACTCGATAAAAATCTGTCCATCAGTGATGTTTTCACCCCAAACAAAACACATTTCCACTGATACGTAAAGAGCTGCTATGAATTAGTGATCATACATAAAGGGACATCCTTAGATTTCTGTTCACATTAGATTCACATTTCTACATGTTAGTACACTCAGGAAAGCAGGGAACATGGGGGAATTAAGAAAGGCTAGCACTGAGAGCAGAAACTATCAAAGTAGAAAGCTTTTCGACATATAGGGAACTTAACAGTGAGGGTGGGATTTTGTTGTCCGTCGTGTTGGTCGGGCGTATTTACTTCGAGAGGGCACTAGTGCCGCGAGTTCATAGGATCACATTCCATTGAAGTATTTTAAAACAAACACAGGAATGCAACATTGCGGATTAATAACTCGATATTCGATTATACCGAACATTTGTTATCGGAGAGTGTTTTGGATAATAGCCCTATGGGAATAGGCGTATCTGTTGGAAATCGTTGGTTTGACTTGCGCGAATTAACGCAGGGCGGACCGGCAGTCGAGTGCAGAATTGACCCTGTTCTCACAGTCAGTGATTAAAGACGTGACAAGGTCACCGTGTGACGACACCCTGGATCAAGGGTCGGTGTGCACTGGCTAGAAGTTCTGTGACGACACAAGCCTTGCATGGGAAACAGAGGGATCTGTGACATCACTCGTTCTTCGTTAGAAGCGAGTCTCGTACGTCTGAGTTTTGGAAGCAAACCGATGAGACGTGATTGTTAAAATGTAATTTACAACAGATAAGGGAAATATTTCTGTAAGAAAATACAAGCGAGAGATATCCTTCCCTCCTCTCTATGAATGGTTGAGAAAAAAATTGTAACTGACTTCGATAAAGTAGTGATTGCTCTCGCTCTCTCTCTCTCTCTCGTTCTCTCTCTCTCTCTCTCTCGACGTAGTGAATGGCACAGACCGATAAATAGCAACGCTTGTAATAGAAGGAATTGAAAGTTAAGAGGATTGTTTGTCTTCGAAGTGCGTCATGAAGTTCTGTTGCAGAAAACAGACGGCGTTGTTCACAGCAGGAAGGAAAGTAGTAAAAGTAATCCACTAGACGACACTACCCTCTACACGACGAGGGAGAAAACTAAAGGTATGCAAACAATATATGAACTATGTGATTTATGATGTTTTAAAAATGACGAGTATTAAATGTGAACTTTCAGGGACCAGTATACGAAACGAGTAAAGCCTCGGCCCGTAGCGGGTGCGAGTTTATAAAACGCGTACCGTCGCGGACCAGGAGGAGTGGGCCATGCAACAAGTGTCGCACTGTTATAATATTTCTAATAAACGTATGTGTATTTATGAAGGATGATAGAAATGCAGAAAACCGGACTGCTGAAAGAGAGCAAATAATCGAAAAATGTAATTGAGGTATTGATATTCACATAAAACATCTTTAAATATAAGGTGTACGGTTAATCAAGGATGGTGGAAATATATTTATATTTCGGGTGAAATATACCCTTCTCAAAAAGAAAAACAAAAAGTGAATAAGTTCAAAGAAAAAAAACGTTTCTTTTGTTTTTCTTCATACTCTGTTTCACCATTCCGCTTTACTGCATTGCAATCAGTATTCAATAAGACCACTATAATATATTATTTCTATTTAAGATTAAATGTTCATTTTGTTTTTAATATACTTTGATTAAATAAGATATAACAGGTATGTCTTATGTTAAATTAAAGTTTGAGATTTCCATAATAAAAAAAATACATTTAATACATGCACTACTTTTGCGTGTCACTTTATAGCGTTGAGGAAATAACACACATAAAATGCATTAAAACGTAACACATACTAATACTATATATATATATATGTATGTGTATATATATATATATATATGTGTGTGTGTGTACTATACATATATGAATATATATATGTATACTATACATATAAATATGTATATATATATACTATATATATATATATATATATATATATATATATATATATATATATATACTATACATACATGTATATATTTTTGTGTTTACCATATGGAGACATGTGCGATGAGAGAATGAGTACGATCTGCCCTCTTTGAACTAAATCAGAAGTTCCTTGTGTGTCCCAAATTCCACAGAAAAAAACTCCCAAGTTGACAAAATTAACCTAAAGAGGTTACAACAATTGTGAAAAATAAAATTTGTAGTCCGAATAATCGAAATCATCAATTCTTATTTAAGAGTTACAAGCAATATGTTGTCCGAATAATCGAAATTATCAATTCTTATTTAAAAATGACAAACAATATGGTGTCCGAATAATCGAAATTATCAATTCTTATTTAAAAATAACAAACAATATGTTGTCCGAATAATCGAAATTATTAATTCTTATTTAAAAATAACAAACAATTTGTAGTCCAACTAATCGAAATCATCAATTCTTATTTAAAAATAACAAACAATATGTTGTCCGAATAATCGAAATTATCAATTCTTATTTAAAAATAACAAACAATATGTTGTCCGAATAATCGAAATTATTAATTCTTATTTAAAAATAACAAACAATTTGTAGTCCAACTAATCGAAATCATCAATTCTTATTTAAAAATAACAAACAATTTGTAGTCCGAATAATCGAAATTATCAATTCTTATTTAAAAATGACAAACAATATGGTGTCCGAATAATCGAAATTATCAATTCTTATTTAAAAATAACAAACACTATATTTCCGAATAATCGAAATTATCAATTCTTATTTAAAAATGACAAACAATATGTTGTCCGAATAATCGAAATTATCAATTTTTATTTAAAAATGACAAACAATATTTTGTCCGAATAATCGAAGTTATCAATTCTTATCTAAAAATAACAAACAATATTTTGTCCGAATAATCAAAATTATCAATTTTTATCTAAGAATTTTTAAACATCTATAAAATGAATGATATACATTTTATTTATAGTCATCAGAATTTAAATAAAACTTCATCCGACGATAATTTACGACCAGAATTTTTCAGTCGCAATAAAAGCAGCAAGTGTTAGGCTCCGGATGATTCTGTGAGTAGGAACAGTGTAACGTGTTTGTATTCATCTCCCACGATTTATTGATAGTAGTGCTTATTTAACGTATGCTGTTCAGATTACTATAATTTAGCATAGTTGTGATGGTTAATACTGGACTAGAAATAAAAAAAAAATGGATTTCCGTTAGATTTTAATATTTTATATTCTTTGATATTTTCCTTGAACTGAATAACGCGGGACTCACGACTTTTCACTCACAAATATGTATCTACTGAAACCATCATAACGGTTAAGTTCGGTTATCTTGAATACGCGTTTTCATTGGCTAATGTCGATTTATTTTCTATTATATTGACCAATCACTGCGTGACAAAGAAGAAATAGTAGATAGAAGAGAGAGAGAGAGAAAAAGAGAGAAAGAGAGAGAAAGAATCTGACACTACAAGAACAAATATCATCTATAAAAATAAAGAGGTCAACATTGCCCACAGTTTTATGTTGAAAAAAGCTAAAATTGCACAACAAATATCACTTATAAAATGTAAGGTTCAAGGTGTTTCCACTTTTTCCTCTATTTTTTCTAAACGACCACACAACAGAGTAGAAGAGCTCATAAATTGCCTTTACTTTATTAACTTGATTTTAACTACACTATAAGTGAAATAAACCAATATAATTACAACTGACAGGCTATTTCATTCATCTAATTGATTTATAGTGTGTTTGGGCTTGGTTATGGTTATGGTTATGGTTAGGGTTATGGTTATGGTTGTGGTTATGGTTATGGTGATTGTTATGGTTATGGTGATTGTTATGGTTATGGTGATTATTATGGTTATGGTGATTATTATGGTTATGGTTATGGTGATTGTTATGGTTATGGTGATGGTTATGGTTATGGTGATTATTATGGTTATGGTTATGGTGATTGTTATAGCTATGGTTATGGTTATGGTTATGGTGATTGTTATGTTATGGTGATGGTTATGGTTATGGTTATTGTTATGGTTATGGTGATTGTTATAGTGATTGTTATGGTTATGGTTATGGTTATGGTTATGGTTATGGTGATGGTTATGGTTATTGTTATCGTTATGGTGATGGTTATGGTTATGGTGATTGTTATGGTTATTGTTATCGTTATGGTTATGGTTATGGTTATGGTGACTGTTATGGTTATGGTGATGGTAATGGTTATGGTGATTGTTATCGTTATGGTGATGGTTATGGTTATGGTGATTGTTATGGTTAGGGTTAGGGTTTATTAATGAGTAATCGTGAAATTAATAGTTTCAAACATTTTCAATTCATTATAGATTTCATTTTTAAATCGGATCATAAGACTACATGGAAGTATTACGATATCTTATGTGTCAATTCGGAATAAAAACAAACAAACATGAAAGCGGAGAAAATAATGGAAATAAAAACACTCCCCAGCAACGCCGGATATTTACAGCTAGTATATATATATATATATATATATATATATATATATATATATATATATATATATATATATATAGAGATATATAGATAGATAGATAGTAGATAGGATAGGATAAAAGGATCCGACGTAATAGAAAATGAAAAACGAAATACAACAAATATATTATTTATGTATTTATCAACGTTTCGTCTTTATTGAAAGACTTCGTTATGGTGATGAAAAATGAAGAAAAATTTAAACAAGCATACATTTTATTTGCCTGCAAGCTATTTTTCTACATCATGAGGAAGTCTTACAATAAAGACGAAACGTTGATGAATACATAAATTCTATACTTTTTGGCTTCCCTTTTTACTTTTCCATATATATATATATATGTATATATATATGAAGCAATCCAACAAAAGATATAAGCGTCAACTAATATCTTATAATTAGTGAAACATCCGGATAAAAAAACTGAAGCTCAATATACTGGATAGAGCATTAATATTATAATATAAAATGAAGTAATAAAATAAGGTGTCAATCAAATTTTATTAGAATTCAAAGTTCATGCAAAGCATCCTTAAGTCCTTAGCTCATGAGTTTTCAAAGATAATTCTTCTCTTCAGAGGACCATTACCGCAGTTATACTACTACAGGCAATAAAATTACGCTTTGAAAATATATAAAATTATATACACAAATATATAAAAATACATAACATCAAACATATCAATCCAAAAACATACTTTTGTTGAATCCATACAGTCCATCCAGGTCATACAAGTTGAGAAGCATAATCAGGAAGGACATTACTCCAAGATACAAACAGCAGTCCAAATATGTGAAATTGAAGGGGCCGGCAAGGTTATCCAGTCGCGAAATGTATGTTTTTGGATTGATATGTTTGATGTTATGTATTTTTATATATTTGTGTATATAATTTTATATATTTTCAAAGCGTAATTTTATTGCCTGTAGTAGTATAACTGCGGTAATGGTCCTCTGAAGAGAAGAATTATCTTTGAAAACTCATGAGCTAAGGACTTAAGGATGCTTTGCATGAACTTTGAATTCTAATAAAATTTGATTGACACCTTATTTTATTACTTCATTTTATATTATAATATATGTATATATATATATATATATATATATATATATATATATATATTAAAGAAAGAAAGATAAAGATAGAAAATTGTACAAAATGACATAAGGTTACATAAATTATTACACATGTTATTACATCGAAAGTTCAGATGCAAGGAGTTACATTAATCCTTAAACAATGTTTTTTCAAAGATAAACCTCTTCACGTCAGAGGATAAATCTGGTAATATGGTATTTATAACAATTAATTATTACCTAGTTCCATTTCACTTTGAAAAATTGAAGAATAGAAACATTAAAAAAGTTGGGGACAAAGAAATAAAAGGCCGGGAAGTAAAAAAATTAACAGTATTGCGAGGTGATTTTTGAAGACGAAAGGAATGTTATGGTGTAGATAGTTAATAGTAAAAGTAACAGTTTGTAGAATTTGAGAAAGTTTAAAAAAAATAAATGTGGAGGGTTCAAAATATATATATAGAATCACATATAAACCAAAAGTAATACTTTTAGCAGATTGAACCTATAGTGAAAAGGTTAAGCTGAATATACGAGATAGAACAATTATAAGGATAGAAGAAATAAAAATGATAAACATGTACGAATGTCCAAATTTATTTATATTTCGATTGTTCAATGCAAGGTGTATTCTGTAATAGACGAGTGTTTATTATTCTTTCCTTGAAAAGCCTTGGCTTAAGGAAAGCATAATAAACACTAGTCTATTACAAAATACACCTTGCATTGAACAATCGAAATTTGAAATAAATTTGGACATTCGTACATGTTTATCACTCTTATTTCTTCTATCTTTATATATATATATATATATATATATATATATATATATATATATATATATATATATATATTGTAAATCGATGTCAGATTATGCTCATTTTCTTTTTTCCTCTGCTAATCTACAAAACATGCGAAAGACAGTAGGACTCGTTAATCAGCTAACTCTTCGCCTACTCTCAACTGATTATCGACTGAACACCAAATAAATCATTACCGATTCCCAATTGAATTGCATTAAATAATAAAGTCGTTTTAGACACAGTCGGAAGCACCAAAGTCCCCATTCAACCATCGTGAAGTGATTCACATAGAAAGTTTTAAATTACAATATATAACAATGCGATGTTTGGCAGGACAAAACTGTAATCTTCAAATTGTTTCTACATGGAAAGTGCAAAGGGCAGATTTTTTATTTAAGATTTGAACGAGAAAAAATGGATTATTGAATTTCAGATGTCTGAGATGAAATAAATCGTGTTAACATAGAAATGACTCTTTAAACAATTAGTAACATGTCAAGAACAGCTGGATTTATACGAACTTGTGATGCGCCTTATTTATAAAAACGTTTTAAAACACACGAACATAAAAACACTAAGACACCAAAAGCGAGATAATATAGCCAGACTGACCCAATAGAGGAAAGACTTTCGGCCATAATGCCACAAATTTGGCGGCAGAATTAATTTTCAAGCATTTTGTAATAATATCCGTTTGCCGATAATATAATTTTGTAATAATATCAGTTTGCCGATAATATAATAAGCAACAATTTACAACTTTTCAAAATAGAAGTCTTTATTTATTAGAAATTCTTGCACGTTCACGAAGTATAGTTATTTATGAAATGATATACGGTTTCAGAATCGGTTATTCTCAGTTTGACGACGAGTAAAAAAAATGAGTAGGTTATCGTCATAGGCTGGTCAGATAAGTTACGTCTTCTTTCTTTCGTGTTTTTTTCTGGTCGGATGCTTTCACCTCATATTTTGATAAACAATTTAAACACACGTCTACCATTGTTCGCGTTGGTAATGCCGACTTGGTTTAGAAAATGTCTGCTGACATATTATGCATCTTTATAATCAGCGTTTTCTTTCTCAACAAACTGTATTTACTCGATAATATTTATACACGTACGACCCTTACACTCGATAATATGTATACACGTACCACCCTTATCTTGGAGGAGTTTATTAAACTAATTCTGAACTAAAGTCTTCATATAATTGTCATAACATGATTTCCATTTCACATCTAAAATAATTTACGCTTTAACACGATTTCGTTATTTTTTAATTCGTATAAATCTGGCTTTTCGTGATATGTTACTCATTGTTAAAAGAGTAATTTCTATGTTAACACGATTTATTTAATCTCAGACATCTGAAAATAAGGCCAACTTGGCCTTATTAGAGAGACGTTGAATACCTACTTAGAGAGAACTAGAATTCTTAAAAGAAATAAGGTGAATGCCTATAGGAGAGAACGTGAATGCCTACAGGAGAGAACTTGAATGCCTACTTGTACAGACTTGAATGCCTACAGAAAATAACGTGAATGCCTGCTGGTCAGATAAGTTACGTATTATAATCAGCGTTTACTTTCTCAACAAACTTTAGTTACTCGAAAATATTTATACACGTACTACCCTTATCTTGGACGAGCCTATTTAGTACATTACACGTTTTGGTTTTAAGAAAATATTAATTTAATACAATTTGGGGAAGAAGTCGGTTTAGTTCTTGATTTCAATTGGGGAAACTATGTCACTACTAAACTAATTCTGAGCTGAAGTCTTAATATAATTGTCGTAACATGATGTTCATTGCACGTCCAAAATGATTGACGCTTTAAAACGATCTCGTTATCCTAATTAGACTACTTAGAGAGAAGTTGAATAACTACTTGGTGAGAACGAGAATGCCTAAATTAAATAACGTGAATGCCTACTGGTACGAACTTGAATATCTACGGAGAAAACTTGAATGACTACAGGATATTAAGTGAACGCCTACTGGAGAGAACTTGAATGCCTAAAGAAGGGAACTTGAATGCCTACAGTAAATAACGTGAATGCCTACTGGTACGAAATTGAATGCCTAAAGGAGAGAAGTTGAATGCCTACAGTAAATAAGGTGAATGCCTACTGGTACGAACGTGAATGCCTACAGGAAAGAACTTGAATGTCTACAGGAGAGAACTTGAATGCTTACAATAGAGAACTTGAATGCCTACAGTAAATAACGTGAATGCCTACTGGTACAAAAAAATGCCTATAAAGTGTATGTCGATAGGAGATAATTTTACTGCCTACAGGAAATAACTTGAATGCCTACTGGAGAGAACTTGAATGCTTACAAAAGATAAGTTGAATGCATACAGTAAATAACGTGAATGCCTACTGGAAAGAAATTGAATGCCTACAGGGAATAACGTGAATGCCTACAGTAAATGACGTGAATGCCTACTGGTACGAACTTGAATGACTGCAGGATATAAAGTGAATGCCTACAAGAGATAACTTTACTGGCTACAGGAAAGAACTTGAATGCCTCCTGGAGAGAACTTGAATCCTTACAAAAGAGAACTTGAATGCCTTCAGGAGAAAACTGGAATGCATACAAGAGAGAACTTGAATGGATACAAGAGAGATCCTGTATACATTAAAGTTCTCTCTCGAATGCTTGATGGAATCAACTTGAATGCCTACTAGAGAGAACTTTAATACTCACAGTAAATAACGTGAATGCATACATTGAGAGAACTAAAATGCCTATAGTAAATGGTTTGAATGTCTACTTAGAAATGACTTGAATGCTTACAGGAGAGAACTTGAAGACTTACAGGATAAGTTGAATACGTGCAAGAAAGAACTCGAATGCCTAGAAGTGAGAACTTGAATGTCCACTTCTCCCTACAAGTAAACCCTGACTAAATATTCAAAATAACATAGTATTCAAAGGCTAAATAAGATCTACCTCATACTTGTTTATACGAGAAATGGCGAACTTTTTTAAGTGATGTTTTTTTTATCGTAATAGGACTAAGTTTCACTACTACATACGAATACATGCATTTTCGTCCTGGATTCCGGTAAGATCAGGAGACCACAATACATATATACTATAACGTAATAAACGGGTCAAGAAGAAGAGTAATGCTCTTAACTTCTTTACTAACTCAGCGTTTAAGAGGTAAAAGAAGAAGTTTAATGCAATATTCGAATATAAATGTATTTCATGTAGAGATCAAGTGGAGAGAACTAGAATGCCACAAGAAGGGGCTCCTTGATTCATGAGAACTTCGATTGAAGAAAATGAAACATAGAAACCTGTTTTCAGATGTTAAAATGAAATAAAGCAAAGGAAATTGATTCTCAGACCAGAAGGTGACCTAAATTATAATTTGTCATGCTGATGTTCGATTGTTTGTGCAGTTCTTAATCAAAAACCACTAATTGTGCAACATTCACTCTGAACGTTGATGCTTTTAACCATTACTTAAACTACAAGCTTTAATAATAATTAACCAGACGGTACTTTGTTACATTGGGACCCGTGCTAAAAATCCATCGGGATTGGTGCTTTCCGGCGGTATACGGTAAACGCTGGAAAGCCACTAAGCAGACGAATAAGCAGACGAATAAGCAGACGAGTAAGCACACGACATTTAAGTAGACGAATAAGCAGACGACATTTAAGTAGACGAATAAGCAGACGACATTTAAGCAGCGAATAAGCAGACGACATTTAAGCAGACGAATAAGCAGACGAATAAGCAGACGAATAAGAAGACGAATAAGCAGACGAATAAGAAGACGAATAAGCAGACGAATAAGCAGACGAATAAGCACACGACATTTAAGAAGACGAATAAGCAGACGACATTTAAGAGAGCGACATTTAAGAAGACGAATAAGCAGACGACATTTAAGCAGACGAATAAGCAGACGACATTTAAGCAGACGAATAAGCAGACGAATAATCAGACGAATAAGCAGACGAATAAGAAGACGAATAAGCACACGACATTTAAGAAGACGAATAAGCAGACGACATTTAAGCAGACAACATTTAAGCAGACGACATTTAAGAAGACGACATTTAAGCAGACGACATTTAAGCAGACGACATTTAAGAAGACGAATAAGCAGACGACATTTAAGCAGACGACATTTAAGAAGACGACATTTAAGAAGACGACATTTAAGCAGACGACATTTAAGCAGACGACATTTAAGAAGACGAATAAGCAGACGACATTTAAGCAGACGACATTTAAGAAGACGACATTTAAGAAGACGACATTTAAGCAGACGACATTTAAGCAGACGACATTTAAGAAGACGACATTTAAGCAGACGACATTTAAGCAGACGACATTTAAGAAGACGAATAAGCAGACGACATTTAAGAAGACGAATAAGCAGACGAATAAGCAGACGAATAAGAAGACGAATAAGCAGACGACATTTAAGAAGACGAATAAGCAGACAACATTTAAGCAGACAACATTTAAGCAGACGACATTTAAGCAGACAACATTTAAGCAGACAACATTTAAGCAGACGACATTTAAGCAGACGACATTTAAGCAGACGACATTTAAGCAGACGACATTTAAGAAGACGACATTTAAGCAGACGACATTTAAGAAGACGAATAAGCAGACGACATTTAAGAAGACGAATAAGCTGACGACATTTAAGAAGACGAATAAGCAGACGACATTTAAGCAGACGACATTTAAGAAGACGAATAAGCAGACGATATTTAAGCAGACGAATAAGCAGACGAATAATCAGACGAATAAGCAGACGAATAAGAAGACGAATAAGCACACGACATTTAAGAAGACGAATAAGCACACGACATTTAAGAAGACGACATTTAAGAAGACGAATAAGCAGACGACATTTAAGCAGACGACATTTAAGAAGACGAATAAGCAGACGACATTTAAGCAGACGAATAAGCAGACGAATAATCAGACGAATAAGCAGACGACATCTAAGCATTCAAACTAAATGACAGGCTGAATTTGAAAACTGGCTGAAACGCGATCCTACACCTTCTTCTTTGACGTCTGCAAACAAGCCTGCACTAACCCTAATTCCTAACCATAACCAAACTGTCTTAACCCTAATTCCTAACTCGATTACAATGTTTCCTTCCACTTCGTCTACCCTTTCTTTCGTAACTTTTTAATTTAAACACTTATTTTGTCACGCTTGTAAATCCAGCTTCGTTTATGTTTTGTTTCTTGAACGGGGTAAGTCAACAGATTTTTCAGTCGGCACTGTCCGACGTTTAACGTAAACATCCAGAAAGCACCGACGATGCCGATGGACTTTTATCGCGGGTCCTAATGTAAGCAGCACCAACCTGACAAATCGCTATCTGATTCTGAGTAGAAAGAACTTTACGTAAGTTTTCTGTCTGTGTTATTTAATGAACTATTCCCACATGTCGTCACATTGTTGTCATTGAATATGGGACGGCTGGGATTTCAATAGTCATTTCGACAACTTCAAAGTTTCAGTAGGATATAACTTTCTTCCTGAGTGCGCAAAATTCGCTAAATATTCATACATTACTGACAAGTTATACCGTATGTAATTATACTCGAAAAACCACAAAATACACGTCGTTGCAAAAACATGTTAGCATGCTTGAAAGGAAGGTAATCTATTACAAAACACTAGAGACAAATAAAAAAATACGAATGCATAAGATTACGAATAGATGTGACTAATAAATATTAATAATAAATATTACTAATAAATATTACAGAACTATGATTGAACAATTAGTTTGTGACTTGCAAGATTATAATGTTACAAAACAACGCTCTAAAACATGTAAATCGGAGTTTTTGAAAATTTCACGAAAAATTATGTGGCGAAAACTAAAAACTCCCCCCACTATGAAAAGAATGATTTTGAGAAAATAGAAAAGTAACTGGTATTAAATGTTGAATGATACTATTTAATCTTGACGCAGGAATAGTTTTAAGGCAGATTTTGTATATATATATCTATCTCTCTCTCTCTCTCTCTCTCTCTCTATATATATATATATATATATATATATATATATATATATATATATATATATATATATATATATATATATATAAGATCGATTCAGCCAACTCAGAAACTTGTCCTTTATGTGAACGAGCTTTGGGGAGGAAAATTAGAAATATAGAAGAATATTCTACAAAAAAAGATGTGGACTCCCCATGGGAAACCCCCTTAGCGGAGTATTAGCCTGCTTATTTTTAGAATTCTTCCAAATACAGACTTCCCCCTAACATCGAATACTTTAGATACATAGATGATATTTTAATTTTCCTTCCCACAGACATACAACTCAATAATCTTAAAGATAGACTCAACACAGTAAAACCCTCCATAAAATGTACCCATGAGACTGAAATAAACGGCTCGATACACTTCCTAGATACCCTCATAATTAAATCCAACAACAAACTAGTATTTAAGGTACACCGCAAAAACACTAAAAAAAATGACTACATACATTTCTACTCCCACTACCATAGCAAGATCAAAAAAAATAATATTATAGGCTTCTTCCTACGCGCCCTTAGAATATGTAGCCCCCAACACATAGATGAAGAAATAAAGTACATTTTTAATTCCCTAAAAACATGCAAT
Organism: Sepiola atlantica; assembly: GCA_963556195.1. Lineage (NCBI taxonomy): Eukaryota > Metazoa > Mollusca > Cephalopoda > Sepiida > Sepiolidae > Sepiola > Sepiola atlantica. Next base: position 40,547,555 of record OY744555.1, read on the forward strand.
ACCCCACATATTTTCTATTAAATGCCAAGAAAAAAGCTTTCCAAATATTCTCCAGAAACAACACACAAAAAATCAGACTCCAATCACCCTCTCATCGACAGACCCCTTCTCTTACCCACGCATTCCAATACCACATCCATATGAAACATGCTTAACAAACTAGGCATTCCAACAGTACAAACCACATCTCAATCCATAAAACAAACATTAAACGCATCAAGACATTTAAAAAAAAACCCACATCCCATGCCGCCTTATACACTGTCCCATGCAATGACTGCGATCAATTTTACGTGGGAGAAACACAACGTGAATTAAAGAAAAGATTGAATGAACACAAAAGGGACATACATAACAACAACCCTATGAGTGCACTTTTCTCCCATGCACTAGAACATGGTCATGCCTTCAAATTTGAACAAGCCGAAATCACAAAATACACCCACGATCAATCTCGGCGAAGATTGTTGGAAACTGCACTCCTCACCGCCTCCAACACCATCTAGCAACGAAATGGCTTCGGTAACCTATCACCCTTAATAAGCAAAATGATCCTTACTGAACAAAAACTCATGCCAGATCATAGATAACATCTATATTTATCTCTGACCTTAATAACACTCTTCCACTTGCGCACACCCATCCTCTTTCTCCATGAATCTTTACTTTTTCTAACTCATTCTTTTTTTCCCTCACATTTTTAACACATCAAGCCGATGAAACTTTCTCACTTTTCAAAATATTTCAAATATTTCATACCCTATCACAACAAATCTCCCCTCTCCCTCTCACTCATTCCCCGTCTCAACCATTTCTTTCGAACTCTCATTCTTCCATACCCTCCACTCTCAAATCCTCTCATTTTCTCAAATCCTCTCTAAGACCCATCCACCAAACTCACAGGCCCCCTTCTTCTCTACCAACCCTCCATTTCTCTGCATACACCACCCAACCATACACCCACATTCACCATGAACCCAAACATTCCAACTAATTTTTTCCCTTCAGTCTTGACCGCAGCCACCTGTTCAAATACCTCCTTCATCCCTCTCCTCCACCCATCCACTCCATCACTCATTGCTATCCACATTATTCCCGCTCATCCCCCACCTCTTTTTTTACAACCAGCCACAGTATCCTTGCTCACCCCCATCTTTCCACTCTTCCCCACTCATTTTCATAAACATTCATTTTTCATTCCTCACTTTTGACTCAACCAACCACGGACATCCACCCCACTGTTTTCCCCAGTAGTGGCTACTATGTTCTTCCCTTCTTCCCATATGTCAACCCTATATGTGTTTCTACTTGCATGCCATTTTTCTTTATATTATCATCCTGATGAAATCTTATAAATAAAGACGAAACGTTGATGTACACATAAAAAAAACATCCCTTTTTGGTTTTCCTTTTTCATTTTCCCATACATACATATATATATATATATATATATATATATATATATATATATATATATATATATATATATATATATATATATATATAAACATATTTGTTAGTGTTTATTTATCTATGGACGTATACGTTTCGTCTCTTTTCAATCAAGAATCATCAGCATAGAAGTATGACTATTCACTACCGGTCACACGATTCGAAACCCTTGAGAAACGAAAAAAGAAACTTGATATGTTTTATATTAGTTTCATAATTAGAAAATGGGTCTTGTTTAAACTTCCTAACGCTTTGCGACAACTGCTGAAACGAAAACAACTGCTGAAACGAAAACAACGTTGGAAAAACGAAAAAAGAAACTTGATATTTGTTTACATAAGTTTTATAATTAGATAATTTTAGATTTGCAACAATTTTATTATTGGATTGAAGAAGTATGTACCAAATTTATTCCACATAAAGATGGTCAAGTTTGTATCGATCAGACCCTTGTTTGTTTCACAATCTCTTTTGACTCTCGGGTGCTAAACACACAATAACATGCAACACTATGAATAAATCAGTAAATGTGTTTGTATTTTATATTTCTTAAATTTTTATTTTCATTTTGTGTTGTAAATTTTTATTTCGGTTTGTAACACATTCCTGGAATTTACCGAGCCAATAACTCCATCCATTAGTCTCGATCCGTACAAGAACCCACATTTAAAAATACAGCCCATATTCTGGCCGGCATGCTCACGTGCGTCTGCCCTTAACAACGACAAACATGACATGATTAAAATAAATCGTTTATCTCCTTGTGATAACGAAATATTAAACATTTACAAATGCCAATACAATTCTATCTTTTTTTCTCTAAATAACTTCAACGTGCAGTTCGTTTTCTCATTTGCTTCGGGTCGGCGTTTGCGCGTGGCATCGCAGAATGATGTCATCAAGTTCACGGAAGTAATTACGAACTAATTTAGTCAGCAAATTGCAAAGGTGAAATTGGGCGAAACTACACTTAGTTATCGCTGGAATTCATATCTGATTAATTATCTCTGCGAACATTTGGATCTGATTTTCTTCTAATAGGAATACATTTTTAGTTCGTATTAAAAAAAGAAAGCCATTTCATAAACATATTGGGAAAATAGTACGGATGTCTTCATTTTGTGATGAGCTAACATATTAATTCGTTACAAAATTAATGGCCGCCTGAAACGCTGGGTTTAAAAAGTCATTTCATCACATAATTTGTAGTTTATTCCTGGTGAATTTTAACATATATAACAATTAATGTGTTCCCAATAATAATTTGTAACTGATTTTCAGATAGAAAATATCTTTGAAGCATAGAAGACCCTCAGTTATACACATGCCAAAACATGACTTTACCTTCTCATGTTGCATGAGTTTAACTTGGACACAATGCATTTGAAACTTCTGCCAATATCAGTAGAGTATTGGGAGATGTATACACACGCGATCAGACTGTACAAAGGTGGTTCCAGAAATCCATAGTGGATATGAAAGATTTGAAGACGAAGAAGGTAAAGGACGGCCGTGTAATGTTGACAATGAACAATTGCAAGCACTTGTTGAACAAAATCCACGTCAAAGTGTCAAATAAATGTCAGAGACACTTGCAACAGTTACACATCATTTGCAGAGTATTAGAAAGGTGAAAAACAATTCATGAACAAATGTATGTTTCTGAAATCGGCCATTACTTTTGTAAAGACCTTCAACTGTATTTCATATTCCTAGGTATAATTGCGAGGTAATAGTATATGACGCAAAGATATGCATACGACATGAAAAGAAACTTGAATCTTAGTAAAATCTCCATCATTCCAGTAATGATAGAAACACCTGGTTCATGCAATAGAACAAAACAACCTGCCGAACAATACCCGGGTAACCAAGTGCAAGAAAGATACCTACAAGTGTGCTTAAAGGGACGATTATAATTCTAAAAATATCTCTCGGTTGGAGTCTCTAAAATAGCAGCATCGTTTCCCCAGCAAAACAAGAAGAAACAACAAAACAACTACAACAAATATCGTTCAAGTTGTTTCATGAAGCTATCGAAATTGTGCTTATGCTTACAATGACGACGATGCCACCGACGACGACGACGACGACGACAACGACGATGATGAAGATGACGACGATGATCCTGATGCTGATGCTGATGCTGATGATAATGATGATGATGAAGGTTATTTTACAATGACTCATTTTCGAACTGACCGCAGTTGGTGGTTTTATTGGATCAATAAATAACTGAAACCAATAGCGCTAGCAAGTAACCGGTATACTGTCTGTTTGAAGCCATAGTTATAATCGATTTAACACGAATAGGGTGGGGGTTAGGGTTAGGGGTTAGGGGTTAGGGTCAGAGTGAAGGGTTGAGTAAGGGGTAAGGGTTAAGGGTAAGGGTTAGTGGTAAGAGGTAAGGGTTAAGGGTAAGGGTTAGTGGTAAGAGGTAAGGGTTAGGGTTAAGTGTTAGGGGTAGGGTTAGGGGTAAGAGGTAAGGGTTAGGGTTAAGGGTTAGGGTTAAGGGTTAGGGTTAAGGGTTAGGGTTAAGGTTAGGGTTAGGGTTAAGGTTAAGGTTAGGGGTTACAGTTCGGATTTTGGGTAAGGGGTTAGAAGAAAGTAAATGTATAATTACTTCTTAAGCTTTTTTATCGCTTCGTTACTCACTCAGTTTTTTTAGTTTACCTGATGCTCTTAGTCGTGCATTACTACAGCTTCATTTCGAGTGAGGCGAGAGGATCGATCAGAATATAGAGATAGCTAAGTGCGAGATGGGTTAATTGTTCAGTTAATTATAAATTACAGTTAATTAGAACAATTAAAACGTATTTTCCAATAATAACTCAATCCTAGAACGAATGTATATTTTACCATGAATTTTGTGTTATTAAAATATATAGAGTGCAGTCCTTATCGAAACAAACGTCGATCAAATCAGATTTAGTAACACACAAATTAGAAAATATTCGTAAAACGTAAACCGACATTTATTTCAGGTGTACGAGTGCAATAGTAATAATAAAAAAAAATATCAGTCAAATTAAAAAATAATGTCCCCTTAAGTTTGAAGAATAAAGAAATTACGTTTTGGTATGCCAGTTTTATCTTTTAAATAGTAAATGACAATATCATCGAAGTCTTAACGTTGAAAAACACAAACAAAACACATGCAATAGTCGAAATTGAATGCTAGCTTAAAAAAAGTTTTAGTAACTAAAAAAATTGCATTTTTCTTAAAGACAGGAACACGATCCGTGCAAATTAGATGAATTGTTTAAAAAAATTGTTTGAAAAAAATAAAAAAGAGGCAAATTGAGTGAGTTCGGACTAACGTTGTTTCTGTTATAATTTTGTTTGGGAATTAAAGATTTTTCTAGCAAGGAAGACAATTATGTGCAAATTAGATTTATTGTTTAAAGATAAAATTAATCTAACATTAATAGATGTTACATGAAATTATTTTAGAATATTGTAAGTCTGAGAAGAATCTGAGCAGACATTTGATGAAAAGTATATATATACTTGAATTAATTTATTTAGCTTAATATCAAGAAAATATTCATTAGTGACTCATGTTCTACTATACAAAGTTTATCTGTAATTGGTAATTATTAAATATAAATTGATTTTGATTCCTGAATTTGTCAAAATTGTATTTGTGTATGTTAAACTTTTACCTCTTTTTATAGTCATCTACAATAAACTGTAACGTAATGTATACGTTACTTTGTATTCTCTATTTTTTTATACGTTACTTTTTCTTCTCTATTTTTTATACGTTACTTTTTCTTCTCTATTTTTATACGTTACTTTTTCTTCTCTATTTTTATACGTAACTTTATCTTCTCTATTTTTATACGTTACTTTTTCTTCTCTATTTTTATACGTTACTTTGTCTTCTCTATTTTTTATACGTTACTTTTTCTTCTCTATTTTTTATACGTTACTTTTTCTTCTCTATTTTTATACGTTACTTTTTCTTCTCTATTTTTATACGTAACTTTTTCTTCTCTATTTTTATACGTAACTTTTTCTTCTCTATTTTTTATACGTAACTTTATCTTCTCTATTTTTATACGTTACTTTGTCTTCTCTATTTTTATACGTTACTTTTTCTTCTCTATTTTTATACGTTACTTTTTCTTCTCTATTTTTATACGTTACTTTTTCTTCTCTATTTTTATACGTTACTTTTTCTTCTCTATTTTTATACGTTACTTTTTCTTCTCTATTTTTATACGTTACTTTTTCTTCTCTATTTTTATACGTTACTTTTTCTTCTCTATTTTTATACGTGACTTTTTCTTCTCTATTTTTATACGTTACTTCATATTCTCTATTTTTTATACGTTACTATTTCTTCTCTATTTTTATACGTTACTTTTTCTTCTCTATTTTTTATACGTTACTTTTTCTTCTCTATTTTTATACGTTACTTTTTCTTCTCTATTTTTATACGTTACTTTTTCTTCTCTATTTTTATACGTTACTTTTTCTTCTCTATTTTTATACGTTACTTTTTCTTCTCTATTTTTCTCCGTTACTTTTTCTTCTCTATTTTTATACGTTACTTTTTCTTCTCGATTTTTTATACGTTACTTTTTCTTCTCGATTTTTATACGTTACTTTTTCTTCTCGATTTTTATACGTTACTTTTTCTTCTCGATTTTTTATACGTTCTCTTTTCTTCTCTATTTTTATACGTTACTTTTTCTTCTCAATTTTTATACGTTACTTTTTCTTCTCTATTTTTTATACGTTACTTTTTCTTCTCTATTTTTATACGTTACTTTTTCTTCTCTATTTTTATACGTTACTTTTTCTTCTCTATTTTTATACGTTACTTTTTCTTTTCTATTTTTATACGTTACTTTTTCTTCTCTATTCTTTATACGTTACTTTTTCTTCTCTATTTTTTCATAAAACACATGCGTGCGATCAGCGATAATATTACCAGAATAATGGCGACCTCGTTCAGGGATAATCATTTATTCCTTAAAACGCTGCCAGCTAAAATGGTAAAATAGGCATAGACTATCAAATCAAATGCATATTTATCACATACTCGAGCAGCAGGGGTCAAAAAGCGATTTTTTCGATACGAAATATGAATAAGGATATGTTCCAACTGCTCTCTGATTTGATCGATGTCGGCATCCATTGTGTATGCTAATGCCCTATCTGGTTTAATAAGTGGCGTCATCTTTTACTGACCTCATCATTTATGACGTAACCCCGTCATTCTCTGTTGTTATGGAAACAGACAAAGACGATAACAGCAGGTTAATAGATAACACGACTCACAGAATCTTACTAGGAGATAGACAGATAGATAGATTGATTGAGTGATATGAACAGACTCAGTAAGATAGATAGATAAATTGATAGATTGAGTAGTATGAATAGACTCAGTTAGATAGATAGATATATAGAGTGAGTGGTATGAACAGATAGATAGATAGATAGATAGATAGATAGATAGATAGATAGATAGATAGATAGATAGATAGATAGATAGATAGATAGATAGAATTTAACACGGCTGTTTTTTTAATTCTAGATGTAAATGGTATAAAAGAGTAATTAATTCTACTTAAAACCAATGCACGGGGACAATCAAGCTTTTACACGTGGTCGCCATTATTCTTGCGATATTTAGATTATTGCCAAGTTATTTTACCGAATTCATGCGGTGATAGACATAGAAGGAGAGAGAGAGAGAGAGATGAAGAGAGAGAGAGACAGACAGACAGACAGACAGATAGACAGATAGACAGAGAGAGAGAGAGAGAGAAAGAAAGAGAGAAAGACAAAGAGAGTGAGAGACAGACAGACAGACAGCCAGACAGATAGATATATAGATAGACAGAGAGAGAGACAGAGAGATAAAGAGAAAGTGAGGGGGGAATGGCAGTTTTTGATAGAAAACTAAGTCATTTAGATATATATTTACCTTCATCTAAATATGTCTAATATGTCATGCAATATAAAATATGTTCTTGTATTTTGGAAGAAAACATTTTACCCGGGGGGGGGGGATAGTTACCTTGTAACGATATCTGATTTCAATTTTAATGCCAGGAAATCAATCATATATTCGCCAATCACTTATTATTTAGCTGCCGGCTAAGATTTTAATTTCTATAAACATTTATAGCATCTCATTGGGGATGATTTCTTCGCCACGTTTTGCAATTCTCCCCCAGTTAAACATATAATCAACTGCCAGGCATTGAAATGTATATTTCCAATCTTATTAGTTATTCAATATAATTTTCAGATCTTAATTATTAATTGATGCAATGTTGAAACACCTTCACGTGCGTTGGAAACGCGCAGCACATTTCTATAGATGTGATCTATTTCTTTGCAGTGACGTTCATTTCTTTAAATGGTACAAAATGAGAAACGCTATTCAGTATGCGTTGCCATTTGACCGCGCCTTTAGCGACGCACTGAGAAACTAACTTCCCCAAGGGAAGATAATCGAAATAATCTCATCAGTTTATCTCAACTGCGAGATGGTCTACGTTTACAAAGTGATGCTGAAACAAATTCCATATGTATTTGTATATTTACTACAGGAATACTTGCCTAGGAGCGGGTAAAATTAATGGTACCTTTTTTACAGTACGACCCGTGTTAAAAGTGCCTCGGTATATCGGATGTTTACGTAAAACGCCGGACATTGCCGAATGAAATATCCGTTAACTTACCTGCGTCCCCCCTAAAATACAAACTAGGCTGGATTTACAAGCGGAACAAAACAAGCAAAACATTTTGTGTGAAATAAATATTTATTTCTTTACGATGATTCAAATAAGTGTTCGAATTTTGTTTTTACGTGTTTTTCTTATTAAACATAACATAACAAATAAATTACAATGACAATAACAGTTAATTAAGTAAGTGTTGTTTTACACTTTTTTACGAAATTTCTTTTTCTTTTATTACTTTTTTTATTGATTATTTTTGCTGATTTCGTTAGGGCTTAGAGCAGAATTAGGTTATGGGAAGGGTTAAGGATTAGGGTTAGGGAAGAGTTATAAAGTAGGGTAAGGACAGGGGTATTAAGCAGGGCTAGGACATGCTCGTTTGCAGATATCAAAGAAGAAGAAGAAGAAGAAGAAGAAGAAGAAGGAATAGAGGAAGTTGAATGAAGCATTTCGAACCGGGTATTGTTCAGCTATCTGCAACAATATGGAGGTGAAGGGTTAGGGTTAGGGTTTCATTCAGTTGTAAAGTTTAGATGTCGTCTGCTTATTCATCTCGCTTCGGAGCTTTCCGGCGTTTAGCATAAACCGCCGGAAAGCACCGACGCCGAGGGACTTTTTGTGTAGGTCCTACTGTAAAAATGTACCTAATAAATCTCCTTTACATAAACTATAAAAAACATATGCATATACTTAACTTTAGATGATTAGAGATTAGGCCATTTAGGAATCTCCTATTTAAATGAATAACTTAATTACAACTTCAAAATAAAATCTCACACAATATTGTGAAGAGTAGGATATCTGCATAAATGGCAATAAATGATCTTAGAATGTGATTTGGGAGATGATAGAGAGAATATCAGGAAGAGGGTTGGGCACAGTAACAATCTTTGTGACACGTCGGCATTGACACAATCGGCTTCAGAATTTTGCCTATCACCAACTACTTTTATAAACCTATCAGAGAACACATTTCGAGATATTCTATAACTAGAAAGCTTGTGAAGCAGGTCCTTTTGCGAAACCCTATAAATCAACGGCATTTGCTATATCAAGAGATATTGCTCTAGAAACGAGCTCCCTCTCATCAATAGATTCGTATATCCTGTGTGATATTACAGTCAGCACGTCAACTGTAAATCTGGCAGAAAGGAAGCCATATTGCTTATCACCGAGTAGATTGTGTTTTGTTGAGATAGGTTGCAACGTCTTGATTTATACAATATTGTTTATCTTTTAATTGCAATATGTAAAAACACTTTTCTGTTTTAAATTAAAATTGTTCTTCCCAGTCTACGGATACTAAAATGTTGATTATATTCCAAAAAAGTAATTTAAAATCATCAGCAAATACTTCACAATTTATGAGGCAAATATTTGTATAACTAAAAACAAGAATACTGAAAAGTTACTTGTTTTTAAAATTTCGCTCTTGATTTATTTCTGTGTACGACTCGCAAGGATGGTGAAAATAGGCAGATGGAAATCCGTTATTTGGCTGTCTTCCATTACCCGATTCAATCATTATATACAGCCACACGATTGTGGAGACGCAGCGACTGCTTGTCTAACACAGTGGATGTTTACAACGAGTTTCTTTGAAATCCGCAAAAGTGGGACACCCTATTAGAATCCTCTCGATTGTTCTCGATCTTTCTAGGTCATTCGAGAAACAGAAATGTCAAGTCAGTTCTTATCCCATTCCTAAAATAGTATATGTATTACTTGTCTCGGCCAATCTCACGTTAAAAACACCTATAACAGTAGATAGCTTATCAGAACAGTCTACGATCACAATTTGTTCCCATAATTTTGGCTTATCGCATCACCTCGGTACTGGAAATCACTTTTCACACTTATTATGTTACAGTACTTTTTTAAAAAAACACAATTCACCCCAAACAGTAGACGTAAGGGGCTACCGAGAAATAGGGTGTAGGTTTTGGGGGGTCATCCTAAGTTGGGAGTTGTGAGGCGAGATGTCTGTATGTGGCAAAATCCAGAATCATCATCTGATGCAAGCTTTGTTGGAAACAATTCTGCTGTACAAATACAAACTATCGCATGAAAAAATATTTTTGTGCTTTTTCTCATGGTATTTCCTCTATTACTTTCTATTAGCTTACTATTTTTCCCATCTATTAAAATAGTTCTGCTCACATGATATGCTACTATCACTTCCTAATATCATTCGTGATTTCCAAAGTCTTCACTGTTGGATTTGACCTGGTGAAGCTAGAATATAAATAAGGTTGTTGCCGAAACATGTGCGCAAATATGTAGCTAGGATAATTGTATAAATAAAAATGTATACGATATATTTTTAAATCCAAAACTTAAATGAATTACATGCATTGTATTACGAATCCGTGTTTATTAAAAACACACAACATGAGTTCACAACGCCATCCATTTTCCTGATAGAAAGATGAAATGATTAACAAAAAAAAACATAAGTTTTACTTTCAACATGATAGCAATTAACCAAATTATATTGTGGAATATTACTGGAAAATTGCTTTTCCGATTTTTCTAAAAACAATCTCTATATTGCAATATTATGGTAAATGACAGGTGCTTCTTTTAAAAGCAATTCCATAATGATTCAACTATAAATGTTTTGGGAACGCGCATTCTACATTTAAGATGTTATTTTACATTTCATCCATCTTCATTTCTTTTAAAGAAATGGACACGAGAATCTACAATGTGAAAAATAAAAACACTAAAACCAATAAACGTGTGATAGAATTATATATGAGTATATATATATATATATATATATATATATATATATATATATATATATAATTATATAATTATTTTTATTTACACATACAAATATATAATCTGTGACACTAACATCTGATTTTGGCATTTGATCATATTGGGAAAATATGATCGAAGGTAAGGATCAGATTTTGATTTCACCTGTTGAGATCTCAGTTTCTAACAGCTGTTGATCGATAACATCACGTACATATCTGTATATATATATATATATATATATATATTATATATATATTTGTTAAATATATATATATATATATTAAATATATATATACATATTCAATATATATATATTAAATAAATATATATATAAATATATATTACATATACATACATACATATATTTAGTATATATATATATATATATTAAACATATATATATATATTCAACATATATATATATTTCATATATATATTTAACATATATATATATATATATATATTTAAAATATATATATTTAACATATATATATATATATTTAATACATATATATTTAACATATTTATATATATATTTATCATATATATATATATATACATATTTAACATATATATATACATTTAACATATATATATATATATGATATGATATATATATATATATATATATATATATATATATATATATATATATATATATATATATATATAAGTTATGACGTTTAAAAAGACTAAATATACATTCGGATTGTACAAATTATAAGTTATTTCGACCTTAACTAGGTCTCCTCGGATGTGTTTCCAACCACAATTCAAACCACCATATGTTTGAATTGAGGTTGGAAACACATCCTACGAGACCTAGTTAAGGTCGAAATAACTTATAATGTGTACACTCCGAATGTATATTTAGTCTTTTTAAACCCCATAACTTATTCATGCTCTGTTTGAACGGACATAGAGCTCTCTGATTCGAAATCCTATCGAAAATAATCGAACCTGAAAACTATATATATATATATATATATATATATATATATATATATATATATATATATATATATATATATATATATACACACATATTTAACATATATGCCTTTTGATGATAACATCTATGACCCCTCTTGTTAACGTAAAAAGTTATAGCAGATCGTAAACAAAAGAAAGTATAAATGCGATTAATTTGTAATACCAAAACGGAAGACATCTTCAAACTTACTCTAGACTTGACCTTTTCCTTCTCTCTATTCACCCCTCTCATAACCCTACAACTTATTTTACCTCTTCCTCAAATGAAATTACCTCTCAATTTCTCTCCTTATCTTAACTGTTTAAATAATTTGTATGAATAGGAATTACTTTAATTTTACTCTTTGAGATTACACTATTCCTACGTTTCATCCTGTCAGAAATATTCTAACTTTTCTGTTTAATTAATTCGTTTTATCTGTTTATAATTGAGTATTCATGGCTATCTCACTCTTTCTAAATAATACTTCATCGACGTATGTTATCCTGTAATTGGAGATACATCAATAACAAAGTTTCTTTCAGATTATAATAAGAATAAAATGTAAGAATAAATAATAAGAATAAAAATTAAAATAAACAGTTTTTTATAGCTTTATATTAGTTTTAGATTTAATTTCTATATATACATCTCATTAATTGTTAGTAGTTCCAAGTTTAATAAACTTTATGTATCTTTTTAAATGTCTTATTTCTTGTTAAGATTTCAATCAACATCTGAAACTATCTACATAACGTAATCTATATCTCTTTTGTAAATTTTGATAAACGGCCACTTTTATTTAGCGGATTCTGAAATCTGAACTAACAACTATAGAATGAGAACAGATTGCCATTTACTTTTTTCTCGTATTTTAATAGCTAGAATTCTCTAAAGGTAGATACTTATATATTTCGATCAATTGAAATATTGTTTAGAAAAGATAAAAAATAGAAATCTTTTTGTTTTAGAATTAGAAATATTTTTAAAATTAGAAAAAATATCTAGTGTCGTCATCTTATTTGGTTCTTCTCAGATTTCTATAACTTAATTTTGTTTTCTCAATTCTGCTTCATCTTTTTGCTTTTGTTATTGTTGCGGAGGGTTATTCCCGTCGGTAAACATTCACCATCCTATTTTCTGGCATATCGAGATATGTCTTTATTATGTTCTAACCAAAACATGGGGAAGCAGCCGACATATGTTAAACTCCTGAAAATGCTCTTTTAACTATATATTTTTCATATGGTGAATATAATAAAATGATTTATTTTATTTTACAACTATGAAAACTTTATTATAAAAATTCATGATATTCTATAAAAATCAGTGAAGACGCTTACGTCTGCCTAACGAAAAAGCATTTTTTAAAAACCTTTTGCAACTTAAAATAAATAGTTTAAATTATATTTTGTAACTTCTGTTTACTATCCGATGGTTTAAGGATTAATGTAACTCCTTGCATCTGAACTTTCTATGTGATAAAGTTTGTATTAATTTGTGTAACTTTATGTAAGTTTGTACAATTTTTTATCTACACCTTTCTTTCTTTAAAATTGATTGCTCTACTCAACGTATTGAGCTTTATTTTATCAAGATAGATCACTCTACGATATTTAACTTATCGTCAATTCTATTATCATTAGTATATATATATATATATATATATATATATATATATATATATATATATATATATCGGTAATCAGTATCGTAAAATAAAACTATGAATTAAGAAATCGTCCCATTTATATATGATATTCTTTCTTTCAATGAAAAACCTTTTGTTTAGCTCAGTTGGCAAAGTATTGAACGTAATCCACTAAGGCCCCGGTTTCGTATATTTCTAGTTGTTTTATAATAGTCTTTAAATAAATATGAAAGTAAAAGGTGTTATTAATCATGGCCACCTCCCTTATAATTATCTCGATCAGCTATACTACAGAACATAGGCACAATCAATTTAGAGATGTCCCAAGCGAATGATGCGTATTTATTCTAACTTGTGCGCCTCAAGAAAGGAACGTATTATCAGTGTGAATATGTGTACACGAATGGAAAATTCACTTGTTGTAAGAATATTTATATTGAGGAGTTTTGGATCGTTTCAGTTTCAAAGAGGTGGACAGTGGTTGCTGATAATGCTTGTCGCCTCGTTTGGTGTTTTACCAAACATCATATGAATTTCGGGTCGATTTTCATATTTCCTAAATCTAATAAGTTACAGTAAAAAATGTATTCATTTTTGTAACAAATATTTTGTTTAATAAATAATCAATTTCTTCTTACCGTAAAATAACTGTGAAATGAATAAATTTTAAATAAATTAAAACGATTCCTATTTATTAATTAAAAATTATAAAAATAAGGACTTAATGTGTCGGCTTTTAACCTCGTTAACTGGATGTTTTAACAATTATTTATAAAATGTGAAACTGGAAACTTTTTTCACTTTAGAGGCAATAGTTTCTTTTCACTTATTGGTTTCTTTCTTATCTTTCACGATCAGGCGATACCACGTTTTAAAATGGCTGTGTAAAGCGATACCGTACAGACAAAGAGAATTCTAGGTTGATTCTGTAGCAGGGTTTCGAACCTCACGAACGTCTGAGATTATTATTTCCTACACTGATGGGAGCGAAAGCTTGGCACGTTGGCGTATGTAGGTAAAATAATTAAATATTATTTACTTAAAATTAATATTGTTACAAACCTTTTTAATAAGATTAATGTTGATCCCTGTTCGGGGAAGTTAAAAATAGACTGACACGTAGCTATAAGGCATATTCAGACAACTTAATTGAATACTCTAGTCAGACGTCCTATATGAACCTCCTTTGACATAAATATAACTTAAATTTCCTTCTTGGCGTGGTAATGTCTCGTGACCGTATGGTTATGACGTTTGTTTGCGGAGTGTAGGTTGATTCTGTAGCAGGGGTTCGAACCTTGCGACCATTTGAGATGATCATCCCTACACTGATGGGAGCGAAAGCTTGAAAGGCTGGCGTATATAGGTAAAAATTATTAAATATTCTTTACTTAAAATGTATTGATATATATATATATATATATATATATATATATATATATATATATATATTAACGACGTTGGATGTTAGTTGAACAATACTTGTAATCCAGGGTTTCGAATCGTACGACCGGTAGTGAATAGTCATATCTCTATGCTGATGAGTCCTGATTGAAAAGGGACGAAACGTATACGTACATAGATAATAAACAACAACAAATATCTTATATTTGTCGCTCCTCGTAAAATAAGTAGAGCACTCTAAATGGTAGTACAAACACAGCATGACGTCACTTGCTTTATATGCATCATTCCTTCTTTAATAGAAGTATAATGCCTCGACATCAAGCCGCTTTTATATGTGTTAAATTATCATTGTTTATCGGCTATTCAAATATTGGGCGCGCGGTTAACGACGTTGGATGTGAGTTGAAAAATACTTGTAATCCAGGGTTTCGAATCGTACGACCGGTAGTGAATAGTCATATCTCTATGCTGATGAGTCCTGATTGAAAAGGGACGAAACGTATACGTACATAGATAATAAACAACAACAAATATTATATATATATATATATATATATATATATATATATATATATATATATATGTGTGTGTGTGTGTTAGGTTATGTTGAAAAGAAATCAATTAAGTCCTCGATCGCAAAAGAGAAGTAAAACAAAAACAATTTATTTAAAGTCGTACCGTGGTTTCATCCAGATGGACTGACTTTTTAAAATGAAAAAAAAAGGCTATAGCCTAAGAGGACTCGTTAACGTCCTGAAATAAGATTTTTAAAAACTACAAAACTACAAATTAAACTTTTAAAATAATAAAATAAAAACCTTTAAAAAAAGTATAAATGAGTAAATAATAAATAAAATAACACGCAATGAATCCCACCCAATATATAACTATGACCCTCTTACCTTCTCCAAAAATGATAGTTTTTTTTGAAACGGTGAACCGAACGTCATTTCTCTTGTTTTGATTTCATTTCAAAACGCTGACGAGTCCGTTTGGGTTATAGACTGTTTGTAACCTTAAAAAGTTAGCCGATCTGCATGAAACCACAGTACGACTCTGAAATATGTAACGTATAGGTTTTAAACAAACTATATCTATCTATCTATCTATATATATATATATATATATATATATATATATATATATATATATATATATAAATTATAACTAAAAGGTAAACTTTTAGAGAGTTGGACCTATTGTGAAATAAGGAAAGCTCAATATACTGGATAGAGCAAACATATGGTAAGTCAATGAAAATTGATTAGATCTGCAAATGGAAGCAAATCGATATCTTCAGTTGTTAAAAACAAGGAGCAGTTTAGTTAATAAAAAAACAATTACTTTTCTTCTCTTTTATTCCTTAAACCAGGCTTTTCAAAGATTAAAATCTTATCAACAGAGGAAAAATTATGATTGATAAGTTGACAGGATAGGACTGTCAAAGTTCCAAATTTGAAAGAGTTTTTAAATATATATATATATATATATATATATATTTAATATAAAATAACATTTTTAATATTTTACCTACGTCGTTTTAAGCCTACGTCTCCTATCAGCGCAGGCAAATAACAATCTCAGACGGTCAAAGGGCGCGAACCTTTTTAACAAAGACACAATGAATCGTTATGCGTTCACTTAATTCTTGAGGCCACAAGAGATTGTCACGCGATAACGGAAATATTAAGTTATATTTTACTGAACGCGGCGAGTATAAATATCAAGACATTCGATAGGATTCAACGGCAGAGCCGCTGTCTTGCACTTGAGGCGTTTAGGCGAATGTCTATTTTTGAATGATTTCAACAATGCTCTGACTTTGATTTTACTTAAAGAAGCTTCTAATAATGTCAAATTATATTTTAAATAGTTTACCTACATACGACGTCGTTTCAAGCTTACGGCTCTCTCCATATATATATATATATATCTATATATATATATATATATATATATATATATATATATATATGTGTGTGTGGGGGGAAGAGCAATTACAGAACAACACGCAATATGAGTTCACGCCGATGCTATTAAAATCAATTGGCTTGAGACTAGAGTCATTTGTGGCGTTTCAGTGCCTATGTTATCTCAAATGACCGAAGAGTCACGTTCCATGTACGGATTGTCTGCGTATATAATATAATTATTATATACTTAAATATAGTGAATCACGAAAACTCATTACTCTAATGTGTGTGTAAGTAGATTATGACGACGAGGGCTGTCACTGCAACCTCAAGATTGATCATTTATGTTCAATAATAAATAAATAATTCTTATCAGATCTTGCAAATCAATGACTATCACGAATCAGCGCAAATCAATGACTGTCACGTATCACCGGTTTGCCTAATGTTTCCATAATCTGATAATGGGAATCGAATAGCTGTAGATTTTCTTCTTTTCATCAATGCTAAACATTTGTGCGATTGGTTGTATTTATTTACAATCATGAAGATCACCTATACGAAAACAAGGTCAGCTTTTAATGTGCGGTTCTAATTTGTGTACATCGGGGTGAATGGAAATATGTTGCCAATTAAACAATATTTTGCTGAAGATAAAGATTGGTAAATGAGATAAAGTTTCCCATCTTATGCTCAAAGTGCAGTGAACTTAATCATCAACTTATTTGTGAAGTCATAGTGCTCATAACTACCGAGGTTAAAATTGGCATCCTTCCGTCAACTAGTGACTGACTTTATTAATCAGACTTTCCTTTACTAGAATAAGATATGGTCAGCCTTGGTCCTAGGAGATGCATTTTGACCCAGGCATCATCTCCTTCTTATTGTCGGTCGTAAAAAATCCTTCTTGCCGATTAATGCCGACTGGTTTGTTCTTGTTACCTGGGCAAACTGCCTCCCCTGAGTGGAGCTGGTGTATGTCCATATCTGGCATTGCACTTCATTTTGTTACGGTTAAACCAATTAAATACATTAATGTTTGGGGATCATCGCTGATTCCCTCGTTAACACGCCATCATCTCTGATGTTCAAACTATTTTAGTTATCTTCCGTCCACAAGGTAAGATGTAACACAAGGTCAGGAAAGTAGTATTTGAAAAGCCAGCGCCTACAAGAAATGCCTGGGCAGCCCCGTCTGCATTCCCCGGTAGGGGCGCCTCAGACAGTAAGCAATAAACTTACTCCTCCCCAAAGACGGGAGGCACAGCCTGGGAGGGTGGACCTCCTAGAACTGCACAGGACAAACTCACAGACCGGCCAAATCAAGACCCGAAGGCCTAGACGACACCGGTGTATAGGGTGTAGTATCCATCGGAACAGATACTACACTTTGATATTGGCCAAAAGGCCAAGAAGTTTTTCAAACTATAAACAACATATTTAGTGCGTAAACTGTATGTTAGTATACTTAGTTAGTATACTTAGTTAGCATACTTAGTTAGTATACTTAGTTAGTATACTTAGTTAGCATACTTAGTTAGTTTACCTCTAAATGTTCGTGATGAGGATTGCTAATTTGTATTTTTGTATTTTTCGGACGACTCTACTTATATTTGTTGTTATGTTAACAACAATTCGATCGCTTAAAATCCTAATCTTCTTTAGGTGCATTTTTTAAAATTTTGTAACCTTCAATTCGAACTTGAAACTCTTGATTTCGAAGTCACAAACCACACAATACACTTTTGGCATTTCGGGTAAATTTCGCTTATTAACAATCAGTTCCAATTGACAATATTTAAAAGGTTGAACGGTGATAATTACTAAGATTAAAATAAATTATCATTTCAACCCAGTAATGGCTGACGCAATGAGGATAAACTACATTGTGTGTAATAATAAATGTGCAGTTCAAAATTCCGTACTAGTTATACAGTTTTACATAACTATATTTAAATTCGACTGGACGCTTTCCAACTTTAAACATATATACGTGAAGAATGCCTCAGATTGAATCGGCCGATGCGCTGTAAATATGACAACCAATATGAGAATAGTAATTCGAATATACGAAATAATACAAGTTTTTGAACTTAGTGATCTAAGTAATATGTCACGATATTATGTTATGTTCAAAAAGTATCAGAGTTAATGTTGCTAGTAATAGGGGACAGTTTCCCACACATAATTATTTCTGTCAAATATATTGCAGAACATAGTGGAACACGAGGTAGAGCTCCCTCTAAAGAGACGATGGGGATTTATTTTAACTATTGCCCCTGCGGAAACGAAAGTATTATCAGCGATAATAAGTTTACAAATTTAGCAAATTGGCTTCGAGACTATTTGGTTATGGAAAGGGTTAGGGTTATTTGGTTGTTTTAGTTTGGAAAGGTAGACACCACTTCAAATGATGATGGTCGTCTTAATTATGTGGCGGTCGGCTAAATAGGTTATTACATTCTGGGCGATTTTCTTATATATGAAATATCTTGTGATAAAATATATACGTATATATATTGCGATTAGAATGATGAATATTCTTAAATATCTGATATAAATAGAGATGTTATCCGTCTGTCTGTTCGTCTGTCAGTCACTATTTTATTAAACGTAAAAATACATTTGTATCATTTCGAAATATCAGAGATCCTAACTACTTATAGAAATGGAGAATATTGCAGAATTGGTCATTAATAAATTTTCCAACACATAAAGAATCGAACCAACTTTCACTGACATCTCTGAATAAAGTAATACTTTCTGTATCCTCCTGCTTGTTATAAATGGAATAGTAGGGTAGACTGTAACTTTTATTTGCAGACTATAATCCTTGTTTGCAGACTATAATCCTTGTTTGCAGACTATAATCATTGTTTGCAGACTATAATCCTTGTTTGCAGACTATAATCCTTGTTTGCAGACTATAATCATTGTTTGCAGACTATAATCCTCGTTTGCAGACTATAATAATTGTTTGCAGACTATAATCCTTGTTTTCTCCTGCTTGTTATAAATTAAATAGTAGGGTAGACTATACTCCTTGTTTGTGCAACTAGTCTAGGAGAAACAAACACAGTAATACAAATGTTTTCAGTATTGTGTTCAGTCGTTCTGAACTTTTGCTACAGGACTTAAACAATGCTTGGTTAGGATAGGTGCATTCTTTCAGAGTGTATTCATTGCCCCTTTAAACTGAAATTAAGTTTTTCTATAACGCATTTGGCATCGTTTCATTTCTAAACGCATATCATACAAAATCGAAACGAACATCTATAACGCATATGTCCTTCCCGTGGTCTTATACGGATTGAATGTGTGAACTGGACTGCAAAATTACGTCATGAAATAGAAACGTCCTAACACCGCATAATGCGCTTAATTACTGATCATAAACTATACATCAGTATTGCAGAGTTGCGAAAACTCACCTGATGATGTCCTCTGATATCAAATATAAAGTATTGAGATCATTTGACCACATTAAGCGTTCCAGTGTAGCGCTATGCAACATATGCGTTTAAGGCATAATAGATAGAAGCCGGTTGAAAGTTAAACAAAAAAAATGGATAGACAACGTTTGTGAATGTACGAATATTAACCAAGCGTATGTCTTGGCGCAGAATCGTAAGGTTTGAACGACACTCAGCCATGTTAGTGCGTTTTCTGCAGCTAGCGGTCAAAACGTTTAATAATAACAAATTGAACATTCACACTTTATAAAAATACTGACGATTACATTACTTTGATATTTACTTGAAACGAATAAAAGGCCATTGTCTCCAATGTACAATAAACATAGTTTTACAGAATGGTCCTTTTGTGTGTAAGATACACTTATTTGTAACATCTATATACCGTTTATCGTAAGCAATATTCTGCATGATTTAATCTTTTTGTAGAGTTCGTAAAAGAAATACATTTTCTGAAATGTTCCACGATTTAATTTAAAGTAATGAAGTTTTTATTTTTTTAATTTATTTTTTTATTTTTTACATGGTTCACCCCAAACAAGGCAGGACGCCACTGTAAACGTAAATGGCTACTGAGAAAAAGGAAAAGGGGGGAAGGATTGGTGGTTCAGCTTAAATTGGGATCTGAGCAGCGAGATGTCTGTTTACATTAGTTTTAAATTTCTGCATGTCAGTACTGTCGGGGAAACAGGGGGCAGGGAGGGAGTTCCAGAGGCCAGCAGCACGAGGAAAGAAGCTATTTGAGTAAAATGCTCTCCGGCATCTGGGGACCTCCACCGTGAATGAATGAGATTTAGTAGAATGTCGAGTTAGTCTAGTGAATTTACGTCGAGGGGGCACCAGAGCAGCACACTCATCGGAGCATAATCCATTGAAGTATTTGTAAAACAAAGACAAGGATGCTACATTGCGGCGATGGGATAGGGGCTGGAGCTTAGCTGACAGTGAGGGACCCATTAGGTTGACTACTTTTTTTTTGACTTTGTCAAGGAGGGAGAGACTAGTAGATGATGCACCAGCCCAGATGTGGCAACAATACTCCATGCATGGGCGAATGGTGGCTTTGTAGAGATACAGGATAATGTCAGGTGTAAAGAGTCCACTAGCACGGTAGAGGGAGCCAACCTTCTTTGCGGCAGCCTTGGCAATGTCTTCAATGTATGTGTTCCAATTCATGTTACCTGTGAAGGTTAGGCCAAGGAGTTTGAATGATGAACTCTCAGGTAGGGTGTTATTTACCATGGCAATTGGTGGTTGGAGAGGCTTCTTGTAGTTGTTGAAGGAAAGGAGCTTTGTCTTTGCGGCATTAAAAGTCACCAACCATTTATGGCCCCAATCCACTACAGCCTGGAGGTCATCTTCTAAGGATGCAGCCATTGCCTCAGATATGATCGCGTCTGTTTTGCCAACATGGCGAGAGTAAAGCGTTGTGTCGTCAGCAAATAAACCGATCTCAGACACTATGTCATCAGGGAGATCGTTTATATAGATCAGGAACAACAAAGGTCCAAGAATAGATCCCTGGGGCACACCAGCATTTATGTCATGTTGCTTAGATGAACGGCCATCGAGGACAACCTGGATTTTTCTTTTGTTTAGGAAGGATCTAATTATATTAAGTAGTTGCCCAGTAATACCGTATGAGCGTATTTTCAGGAGAAGCCCTTTATGCCATACCTTGTCAAAGGCCTTGGATATATCAAGCGCTACTGCCCTAGCTTCACCTGCCTTGTCGAGAATATGATACATGCGTTCAGAGATGACCGTTAGGATGTCTGCAGTAGATCGTGCTTGTCTAAACCCATACTGGCGGTCAGATAGAAGTTTAGCATTAACTAAGTGACGTACTATCGCTAGATTGATTAAAAACTCAAAGATTTTGGCAAAGATCGGCAGTAGACTGATTGGGCGGTAGTTCTGAGGGTCGGCTCTATTCCCAGTACTCTTGTAGACTGGTACCACAGAGGCAATTTTCCAGCTATCGGGGAAGCAAGATTCGGCTAGGCATTTGTTGTAGAGTTTGGAGAGAACAGGGGCCAGTTCAGTAGAGCATTTCTTTATTGCTATTACAGGTATAAGATCAGGCCCACAAGCTTTAGAGGTGTCAAGGCTTTTTATAATGTCTCTGACCTGGGATGGGGTGATGACCAGGTTATCAAGTGTGGCTTCAGTCCGCAATGGTAATTCAGGGAGAGGGTGGTTACCCGAGTCTAAAGTAGAGTTAGAAGCGAAACGCTGTGCGAGTAGTTCAGCCTTACTAGTGGCCGTGCAAACGACATCATTGTGGTTTGAAAGTGGAGGAATCGTAGATTGACCATTATTCACTACACTATTGTAGATTTTCCAGAAATCGCGAGTACCTAATTTCTGTGACTGGATGCGTTTTTTTGTTAACTCATTATACCTTCTCTTCGCTTCGCCTATCACGCCCTTGCAATTGTTTCTTGACTCTATGAATGTATGCATATTAGTAGCTGCCTTATGGCGGCCGAATTTACGGAATGCTTGTTGCCTCTCAGAAATGGCAGCTGCACATTCTGAAGTGAACCATTGAGGAGAGTGAGGCTTGCTAAAGAATTTTCGCATGGGGACATCAGCTTCAATGCCTGCTTTGACCCATTCAGTTAATTCGTTTGCACACTGGTTGGCAGGGAGTAAGAAGGTTTCCCGCCATGGGGCGTCACTGATGTGGTCTCTGATTGACTCAAAATCAGCTTGCTCGTAGTATCTTGTTGTTTTGAGTAACGGTTCATCAGCTTTTGGACGACTTTTTAGTGTGATATGTATCATTAGCACAATGTGATCAGCATTCCCGAGTGGACTATGAGCTTTCGTCACACAAGCCTCGGGTATTGAGGTCAAGAAGAGGTCTAGAAGTGAGGCTTGTTGATCCACACGATCGGGGATGCGGGTCGGAAAATCAACAGTCGTAGAGAGGGAGTGAGCTAAGGAGAAATTATACGTAGAGTTGCCGGCTGCGTCAGTAAGGCTGGAGAATCCCAACCAGTCGCGGTGGTGGGCATTAAAATCCCCAAATACATGTATCTGGGCATACGCGTCAATTAAGAGTGCTCTATCTATGCTTTAAGAGACATAGTTTAGCAGAGTACAGTCCTGGGACGACGGGGAGCGGTATAGGAAATATAAGTAACTAACGTTGTGATGTAAAGTCAATCTAAAGCACATGTAGTCGTAGTCATCTGATTCTAACCTATGTTCTCTAGTCAGGGGGAGGGTGTTCCGAACATAAACTCCTAGCCCGTGCATGTGTTTGTCAGAGTCTTTACGGTAAAGTGGGATGTAGTCAGTAATGTCAAAGTTGTGAGAAGAGATTGAGGATTGGAGGTTAGTTTCACTAAGAGCTAGGATATCCGGGGAGTTTGTCAGGAGAAAGGTTTCTACGTCGTTGATGTTGGTTCTAAGTCCCCGGATATTTGAGAATGCAAGCCTCAAGGGCGGAGGCGAAAGTGTTGTTTGGGTGTCTGGTTTCGGTTTGATTTTATTTCTTTGTAATGGCATGTTTGATTTGATTATAGAGTGGATTGGCCAAGGTGGGTACTTGCTTGGTGCCAATAAGCTCACACAACCAGTCCATTAGTCACGACCTGGTCCATGGGGGTTGTGGCCTCGGGAAAGCCCACCGTAGATAATTGCAGGGTCCCTTTCCATGCGCGACATGGCACATACAACTACCGACTGTATTATGCAACTGATGATGGAGCAGCCGTTCTTGGCGCTACCCAAGAGTTTGGGCTCCTGTCCTGTCAGTCGGAAACAGCAGCCAGACAAGCTGTCTAACCTGTACCCTCAACCTGTCGGAACAAGAGAGACCCAGACTGGTCATGTAAGACTTACTTACGAAAAAACTTTCCCCGAGTTGCCCAAATAGAGAGAAAGAGAACGGCGTTCATTGTCCTAGTAAGGAAACAAGGCTAGGCACTGAGTGTTTAGAGGCGTCCCAGCGCTGTTACCTCTGCGCCTGACTAATAAACAAAGAAGGAGTGCAAGGGCCGGCGATAGGTTGAACCTATCTACTCCTTAAGCAATTGTAGGTTTGCAAACCAGATACTTTGTTCGAGATTCCAACTCTAGGAAGGTTGTCGATCAGGACTAAGAAAGCCATCCTCCCCCAACAGTTTACTACCACGGCGTAAGTAACTGGAAGAAGGTTTTTTTGTCAGAGATTTCCTTCTCTTAGATGGATAGCCTTACGAGGTCTTACGGGTCCAACACTCCGAGAGGGGTAAAAAAATAGCCTGTGCCCATGTACTAGTCGGGTATTTCCTAGCCCCCGCAGGTAAGAAAGAGAAAAAAAAAAGAAAAAGAAAAGAAAATTCCATATAATATATATTATATATATTATATATATATTATATATATATGTACACATGTAGATGAGAATAAGTTCAATTGCATACTAAGAAGGGAACAGTAAGTTGAAGATAGGTTTCTCTCACTCCCCCGCTCTTTCAACCCCGAACGAGGTTTCGGTTTCTTTACTGCTAAGGCAGATACGAAATGTGTCTTTAACCAGACTAGCATGCTTAGTTTGGACGATATTGATCCCCTATCTACATTCGCTAGTGAACTACCCCCACCCACCCCTTTTCAAACCTGACCCTAAGTGACCCCTGCAGAATGTAGGCAAGAAAAGAAAAGAAGAAAAGATACAGAGTTTTGAACAGCCAAGAATCCTGGAAAAAAAGATTATTTTAGCTAGATACTCGTTGCATGTTAATACATGGATTAATTAAGAAACAATTCATAGTAAAAATAATTTAAACACTTAGCTTCTTTTTTTTTGTTAAATGCCACCCATACATTTCAGCTCCTTCAGAGGCAGATACGAAATGTGTCTTTAACCAGACTAGCATGCTTAGTTTGGACGATATTGATCCCCTATCTACATTCGCTAGTGAACTACCCCCACCCACCCCTTTTCAAACCTGACCCTAAGTGACCCCTGCAGAATGTAGGCAAGAAAAGAAAAGAAGAAAAGATACAGAGTTTTGAACAGCCAAGAATCCTGGAAAAAAAGATTATTTTAGCAAGATACTCGTTGCATGTTAATACATGGATTAATTAAGAAACAATTCATAGTAAAAATAATTTAAACACTTAGCTTCTTTTTTTTTGTTAAATGCCACCCATACATTTCAGCTCCTTCAGAGGCAGATACGAAATGTGTCTTTAACCAGACTAGCATGCTTAGTTTGGACGATATTGATCCCCTATCTACATTTTAATTTTAATTTTAACTGTTCAGTTTACTAGAGATGCATGCCATTGTTCAGTTTACTAGAGATGCATGCCATTGTTCAGTTTACTAGAGATGCATTACATTGTTCAGTTTACTAGAGATGCATTACATTGTTCAGTTTACTAGAGATGCATTACATTGTTCAGTTTACTAGAGATGCATTACATTGTTCAGTTTACTAGAGATGCATTACATTGTTCAGTTTACTAGAGATGCATTACATTGTTCAGTTTACTAGAGATGCATTACATTGTTCAGTTTACTAGAGATGCATTACATTGTTCAGTTTACTAGAGATGCATTACATTGTTCAGTTTACTAGAGATGGATTACATTGTTCAGTTTACTAGAGATGCATTACATTGTTCAGTTTACTAGAGATGGATTACATTGTTCAGTTTACTAGAGATGCATTACATTGTTCAGTTTACTAGAGATGCATGACATTGTTCAGTTTACTAGAGATGCATTACATTGTTCAGTTTACTAGAGATGCATGACATTGTTCAGTTTACTAGAGATGCATTACATTGTTCAGTTTACTAGAGATGCATTACATTGTTCAGTTTACTAGAGATGCATTACATTGTTCAGTTTACTAGAGATGCGTTACTTTGTCTAGTTTACTAGAGATGCATGACATTGTTCAGTTTGTTAGAGATGCATTACATTGTTCAGTTTACTAAAGATGCATTAAATTGTTCAGTTTACTAGAGATGCATTACATTGTTCAGTTTACTATAGATGCATTACATTGTTCAGTTTACTAGAGATGCATTACATTGTTCAGTTTACTATAGATGCATTACATTGATAAGTTTACTAGAGATGCATTACATTGTTCAGTTTACTAGAGATGCATTACATTGTTCAGTTTACTAGAGATGCATTACATTGTTCAGTTTACTAGAGATGCATTACATTGTTCAGTTTACTAGAGATGCATTACATTGTTCAGTTTACGAAAGATGCATTACATTGTTAAATTTTCTAGACATGCATTACATTGTTCAGTTTACTAGAGATGCATTACATTGTTCAGTTTACTAGAGATGCATGATATTGTTCAGTTTACTAGATATGCATTACATTGTTCAATTTACTAGAGATGCATTAAATTGTTCAATTTACTAGAGATGCATTACATCGTTCAGTTTACTAAAGATGCATTACATTGTTCAGTTTACTAGAGATGCATTACATTGTTCAGTTTACTAGAGATGCATTACATTGTTTAGTTTACTAGAGATGCATTACATTGTTCAGTTTACTAGAGATGCATTACATTGTTCAGTTTACTAGAGATGCATTACATTGTTCAGTTTACTAGAGATGCATTACATTGTACAGTTTACTAGAGATGCATTACATTGTTCAATTTACTAGACATGCATTACATTGTTCAGTTTACTAGAGATGCATAACAGTGTTGAGTTTACTAAAGATGCATTACATTGTTCAGTTTACTAGACATGACTTACATCGTTCAGTTTACTAGAGATGCATTACATTGTGGAGTTTACTAGAGATGCATTACGTTGTTCAGTTTACTAGAGATGCATTACATTGTTCAATTTACTAGACATGCATTACATTGTTCAGTTTACTAGAGATGCGTTACTTTGTCTAGTTTACTAGAGATGCATGACATTGTTCAGTTTGTTAGAGATGCATTACATTGTTCAGTTTACTAAAGATGCATTAAATTGTTCAGTTTACTAGAGATGCATTACATTGTTCAGTTTACTATAGATGCATTACATTGTTCAGTTTACTAGAGATGCATTACATTGTTCAGTTTACTATAGATGCATTACATTGATAAGTGTACTAGAGATGCATTACATTGTTCAGTTTACTAGAGATGCATTACATTGTTCAGTTTACTAGAGATGCATTACATTGTTCAGTTTACTAGAGATGCATTACATTGTTCAGTTTACTAGACATGCATTACATTGTTCAGTTTACGAGAGATGCATTACATTGTTAAATTTACTAGACATGCATTACATTGTGCAGTTTACTAGAGATGCATTACATTGTTCAGTTAACTAGAGATGCATGATATTGTTCAGTTTACTAGATATGCATTACATTGTTCAATTTACTAGAGATGCATTAAATTGTTCAATTTACTAGAGATGCATTACATCGTTCAGTTTACTAAAGATGCATTACATTGTTCAGTTTACTAGAGATGCATTACATTGTTCAGTTTACTAGAGATGCATTACATTGTTTAGTTTACTAGAGATGCATTACATTGTTCAGTTTACTAGAGATGCATTACATTGTTCAGTTTACTAGAGATGCATTACATTGTTCAGTTTACGAGAGATGCATTACATTGTACAGTTTACTAGAGATGCATTACATTGTTCAATTTACTAGACATGCATTACATTGTTCAGTTTACTAGAGATGCATTACAGTGTTGAGTTTACTAAAGATGCATTACATTGTTCAGTTTACTAGACATGACTTACATTGTTCAGTTTACTAGAGATGCATTACATTGTGGAGTTTACTAGAGATGCATTACGTTGTTCAGTTTACTAGAGATGCATTACATTGTTCAATTTACTAGACATGCATTACATTGTTCAGTTTACTAGAGATGCATTACATTGTTGAGTCTACTAGAGATGCATTACATTGTTCAGTTTACTAGACATGCATTACATTGTTCAGTTTACAAGAGATGCATTACATTGTTGAGTTAACTAAAGATGCATTACATTGTTCAGTTTACTAGACATGCATTACATTGTTCAGTTTACTAGAGATGCATTACATTGTTCAGTTGACTAGAGATGCATTACATTGTTCAGTTTACTAGAGATGCATTGCATTGTTCAGTTTACTAGAGATGCATTACATTGTTCAGTTTACTAGAGATGCATTACATTGTTCAGTTTACTAGAGATGCATTACATTGTTCAATTTACTAGACATGCATTACATTGTTCAGTTTACTAGAGATGCATTACATTGTTGAGTTTACTAGAGATGCATTACATTGTTCAGTTTACTAGACATGCATTACATTGTTCAGTTTACTAGAGATACATTACATTGTTGAGTTTACTAGAGATGCATTACATTGTTCAGTTTACTAGAGATGCATTACATTGTTCAATTTACTAGACATGCATTACATTGTTCAGTTTACTTGAGATGTATTACATTGTTCAGTTTACTAGAGATGCATTACATTGTTCAGTTTACTAGAGATGCATTACATTGTTGAGTTTACTAGAGATGCATTACATTGTTCAATTTACTAGACATGCATTACATTGTTCAGTTTACTAGAGATGCATTACAGTGTTGAGTTTACTAGAGATGCATTACATTGTTCAGTTTACTAGACATGCATTACATTGTTCAGTTTACTAGAGATGCATTACATTGTTGAGTTTACTAGAGATGCATTACATTGTTCAGTTTACTAGAGATGCATTACATTGTTCAATTTACTAGACATGCATTACATTGTTCAGTTTACTAGAGATGCATTACATTGTCGAGTTTACTAGAGATGCATTACATTGTTCAGTTTACTAGAGATGCATTACATTGTTCAGTTCACTAGAGATGCATTACATTGTTGAGTTTACTAAAGATGCATTATATTGTTCAGTTTACTAGACATGCATTACATTGTTCAGTTTACTAGAGATGCATTACATTGTTCAGTTTACTAGAGATGCATTATATTGTTCAGTTTACTAGAGATGCATTACATTGTTCAGTTTACTAGAAGTGCATTACATTGTTCAGTTTACTAGAGATGCATTACATTGTTCAATTTACTAGACATGCATTACATTGTTCAGTTTACTAAAGATGCATTACATTGTTGAGTTTACTAGAGATGCATTACATTGTTCAGTTTACTAGAGATGCATTACATTGTTCAGTTTACTAGAGATGCATGATATTGTTCAGTTTACTAGATATGCATTAAATTGTTCAATTTACTAGAGATGCATTACATTGTTCAATTGACTAGAGATGCATTACATCGTTCATTTTACTAAAGATGCATTACATTGTTCAGTTTACTAGAGATGCCTTACATTGTTCAGTTTACTAGAGATGCCTTACATTGTTCAGTTTACTAGAGATGCATTACATTGTTCAGTTTACTAGAGATGCATGACATTATTCAGTTTACTAGAGATGCATTACATTGTTCAGTTTACTAGAGATGCATTACATTGTTCAGGTTACTAGAGATGCATGATATTGTTCAGTTTACTAGAGATGCATTACATTGTTCAGTTTACTAGAGATGCATTACATTGTTCAGTTTACTAGAGATGCATTACATCGTTCAATTTACTAGATATGCATGACATTGCTCAGTTTACTAGAGATGCATTACATTGTTCAGTTTACAAGAGATGCATTACATTGTTCAGTTTACTAGAGATGCATGACATTGTTCAGTTTACTAGAGATGCATTACATTGTTCAGTTTAGTAAAGATGCATTACATTGTTCAGTTTACTAGAGATGCCTTACATTGTTCAGTTTACTAGAGATGCCTTACATTGTTCAGTTTACTAGAGATGCATTACATTGTTCAGTTTACTAGAGATGCATGACATTGTTCAGTTTACTAGAGATGCATTACATTGTTCAGTTTACTAGAGATGCATTACATTGTTCAGTTTACTAGAGATGCATGATATTGTTCAGTTTACTAGACATGCATTACGTTGTTCAGTTTACTAGAGATGCATTAAATTGTTCAGTTTACTAGAGATGCATTACATTGTTCAGTTTACTAGAAATGCATGACATTGTTCAGTTTACTAAAGATGCCTTACATTGTTCAGTTTACTAGAGATGCATGACATTGTTCAGTTTACTAGAGATGCATTACATTGTTCAGTTTACTAGAGATGCATTACATTGTTCAGTTTACTAGAGATGCATGAAATTGTTAGGTTACTAGAAATGCATTACATTGTCTAGTTTACTAGAGATGCCTTACATTGTTCGGTTTACTAGAGATGCCTTACATTGTTCAGTTTACTAGAGATGCATTACATTGTTCAGTTTACTAGAGATGCATTACATTGTTCAGTTTACTAGAGATGCATTACATTGTTCAGTTTACTAGAGATGCATTACATTGTTCAGTTTACTAGAGATGCATTACATTGTTCAGTTTACTAGAGATGCATTACATTGTTCAGTTTACTAGAGATGCATTACATTGTTCAAGGTAAAACCGTATTTCGCAAGGAAGTAAATGTAAAAGACAATTTAATTGAACATGAATCAATGTTTTTCTCTGATCAAATTATGGAAATACATCTGAGCAATTCGCACTTCAGAAGCAATCTTCCTGTGTCATTTTCCTTTTTTAGATCTGTAGTTGTTTACCTGTGCGATAAGATGTTGTTAAGGTCGCACTCACACCAGTCAAATCGTATAAAGTGTTATTTTCATCCTTACAGAGTTTCTTTTTTTTTCGTTGAATATTTTTTATTCTTTCTTTAATTCTTGGTAAAATGTGTTCCAAATGTAACTGACACCAGAAAAATATATAACTTCTTTGTTTTTCAAATCTTTTTCTTTTTTCAGAGCAGTTGAAACTATGTTTCCGACGTTATCATTACAAATATAACATTGATCGTCGCCAGTCTCTCGAGTACGTTCAAGTTTTAAATAGCACTTTCATCGCTTATCCGTTAACTACGCAGGTAAGTAAGTTAGGTAGTCCATATATTAGTTCATGTAGTCAGTTAGGTAGTCCATATATTAGTTCATGTAGTAAGTTAGGTAGTACATATATTAGTTCATGTAGTAAGTTAAGTAGTACATATATTAGTTCATATAGTAAGTTAGGAGTACATATATTAGTTAATATAGTAAGTTAGGGAGTACATGTATTAGTTTATATAGTAAGTTAGGGAGTTCATATATTAGTTCATATAGAAAGTTAGGGAGTACATGTATTAGTTTATATAGTAAGTTAGGGAGTTCATATATTAGTTCATATAGTAAGTTAGGGAGTACATGTATTAGTTTATATAGTAAGTTAGGTAGTTCATATATTAGTTCATATAGAAAGTTAGGGACTACATATATTAGTTCATATAGTAAGTTAGGGAGTGCATATATTAGTTCATGTAGTAAGTTAGGTAGTACATATATTAGTTCATATAATAAGTTAGGTAGTACATATATTAGTTCATGTAGTAAGTTAGGTAGTACATATATTAGTTCATGTAGTAAGTTAGGTAGTACATATATTAGTTCATGTAGTAAGTTAGGTTGTACATATATTAGTTCATATAGTAAGTTAGGTAGTACATATATTAGTTCATGTAGTAAGTTAGGTTGTACATATATTAGTTCATGTAGTAAGTTAGGTAGTACATATATTAGTTCATGTAGTAAGTTAGGTTGTACATATATTATTTCATGTAATAAGTTAGGTAGTATATATATTAGTTCATGTAGTAAGTTAGGTAGTACATATATTAGTTCATATAGTAAGTTAGGTAGTACATATATTAGTTCATGTAGTAAGTTAGGTAGTACATATATTAGTTCATATAATAAGTTAGGTAGTACATATATTAGTTCATGTAGTAAGTTAGGTAGTACATATATTAGTTCATATAATAAGTTAGGTAGTACATATATTAGTTCATGTAGTAAGTTAGGTAGTACATATATTAGTTCATGTAGTAAGTTAGGTAGTACATATATTAGTTCATATAGTAAGTTAGGTTGTACATATATTAGTTCATATAATAAGTTAGGTTGTACATATATTAGTTCATATAGTAAGTTAGTTAGTACATATATTAGTTCATGTAGTAAGTTAGGTAGTACATATATTAGTTCATATAG
Source organism: Sepiola atlantica (assembly GCA_963556195.1). Taxonomy (NCBI): domain Eukaryota; kingdom Metazoa; phylum Mollusca; class Cephalopoda; order Sepiida; family Sepiolidae; genus Sepiola; species Sepiola atlantica. The sequence goes on from OY744555.1 coordinate 40,580,039, forward strand.
TAAGTTAGGTAGTACATATATTAGTTCATGTAGTAAGTTAGGTTGTACATATATTAGTTCATGTAGTAAGTTAGGTTGTACATATATTAGTTCATGTAGTAAGTTAGGTAGTACATATATTAGTTCATGTAGTAAGTTAGGTTGTACATATATTAGTTCATGTAATAAGTTAGGTAGTACATATATTAGTTCATGTAGTAAGTTAGGTAGTACATATATTAGTTCATATAGTAAGTAAGGTAGTACATATATTAGTTCATGTAGTAAGTTAGGTAGTACATATATTAGTTCATATAATAAGTTAGGTAGTACATATATTAGTTCATATAGTAAGTTAGGTTGTACATATATTAGTTCATATAGTAAGTTAGGTAGTACATATATTAGTTCATATAGTAAGTTAGGTAGTACATATATTAGTTCATGTAGTAAGTTAGGTAGTACATATATTAGTTCATATAGTAAGTTAGGTTGTACATATATTAGTTCATATAATAAGTTAGGTTGTACATATATTAGTTCATATAGTAAGTTAGGTAGTACATATATTAGTTCATGTAGTAAGTTAGGTAGTACATATATTAGTTCATATAGTAAGTTAGGTTGTACATATATTAGTTCATATAGTAAGTTAGGTAGTACATATATTAGTTCATATAATAAGTTAGGTTGTACATATATTAGTTCATATAGTAAGTTAGGTAGTACATATATTAGTTCATGTAGTAAGTTAGGTAGTACATATATTAGTTCATATAGTAAGTTAGGTTGTACATATATTAGTTCATATAGTAAGTTAGGTAGTACATATATTAGTTCATATAATAAGTTAGGTAGTACATATATTAGTTCATGTAGTAAGTTAGGTAGTACATATATTAGTTCATATAATAAGTTAGGTAGTACATATATTAGTTCATGTAGTAAGTTAGGTAGTACATATATTAGTTCATGTAGTAAGTTAGGTAGTACATATATTAGTTCATGTAGTAAGTTAGGTAGTCCATATATTAGTTTATGTAGTAAGTTAGGTAGTACATATATTAGTTCATATAGTAAGTTAGGTAGTCCATATATTAGTTCATGTAGTAAGTTTGATAGTACATATATTAGTTCATGTAGTAAGTTAGGGGGTACATATATTAGTTCATATAGTAAGTTAGGTAGTACATATATTAGTTCATATAGTAAGTTAGGGGGTACATATATTAGTTCATATAGTAAGTTAGGGGGTACATATATTAGTTCATGTAGTAAGTTAGGTAGTACATATATTAGTTCATATAGTAAGTTAGGGGGTACATATATTAGTTCATATAGTAAGTTAGGGGGTACATATATTAGTTTATGTAGTAAGTTAGGTAGTACATATATTAGTTCATATAGTAAGTAAGGTAGTAAATATATTAGTTCATGTAGTAAGTTAGATTGTACATATATTAGTTCATGTAGTAAGTTAGGTAGTAAATATATTAGTTCATGTAGTAAGTTTGGTAGTACATATATTAGTTCATGTAGTAAGTTAGGTAGTAAATATATTAGTTCATGTAGTAAGTTAGATTGTACATATATTAGTTCATGTAGTAAGTTAGGTAGTACCTATATTAGTTCATGTAGTATGTTAGGTAGTCCATATATTAGTTCATGTAGTAAGTTAGGTAGTACCTATATTAGTTCATGTAGTAAGTTAGATTGTACATATATTAGTTCATGTAGTAAGTTAGATTGTACATATATTAGTTCATGTAGTAAGTTAGGAAGTACCTATATTAGTTCATGTAGTAAGTTAGGTAGTAAATATATTAGTTCATGTAGTAAGTTAGGTAGTAAATATATTAGTTCATGTAGTAAGTTAGATTGTACATATATTAGTTCATATAGTAAGTTAGGTAGTACATATATTAGTTCATATAGTAAGTTAGGTAGTCCATATATTAGTTCATGTAGTAAGTTAGGGAATGCATATATTAGTTCATTTGTCAATATCCAGGGCATACCACAAGTTTGCGACATAACCGTTGAAAAAAAGACGTTGCCTCAAGTATTTTTTTAACAGTACAATCTATTCTATATTTCGCAATTGAAATATACTACAGAAATGTTATAAAATGTACAATAGCTCTTAGAAATGTAAAAAAAATACTCGATTCCTAGAGTAATCGAATGTAAAGAGTGTTCATCTTTTCGCCATCATTTTGTGTTTTTAAATTTTGTAAATCTTTCTTTTATATATTCGAATCATTCAATTTCCATATTTCGTGTCTATCTCTACATAGCAATATCTTCGAAAATCGTTCAGTCGAACAAATAAACAAATATGTGCTTTAAATAGAACAGACCAACAATTTCCAGGAAATGAAACGAAGGAATTAGAAATGAGAGATTATGTTTATTCATTCGTTTTGTAGAAATCTTCATAATGCAGCTACGTCAGTGTTAAAATATTCCAATGCTAATATTAGAATAGTGAAAGTCAGTCTTAAATGGATGAAGCACTTACTTCGATGAATCGTGATAATGGTATATTTTCTTATTTTTTAGATGAACTTATATTTCTTCCAGCCTTTCATATTTCGACTAATGAAATCCATTCACTGCGAACATAATGCAAAGTCCATAGAAAGAAGCTAGCAATGGATTTACCATATCCGATGCTGTCTGTGGCATGTATTCCTACAATGGCCACAGTCGTGTGTAACGTTATGAAGTTGGGTACATTGTCTGTTTTTTTGTCGAAATGTATGTGAGGTGCATCATCTGCTTAATGGACACAGAAATGAATGTGGTTATGCTGAGATCAAATCATATCTTATTTTTGATTTTGGTTGTTGGCTTTCACGTCATGCGAACTGTTGTAAGGCTATTTTTTAGCAAAAGCGTACATATGATTTTTATACGATCATTTGTAAATTAATATGTCTTGTAGGCGTATTATTATAATCGATTCAATCCATGGATGGCGGCAGAGTGGACCTGGGAGTAGCGTTTACTTCGAGGTTACTCCACATTTCTCCTAACAAGTAAATTCTGGTCTCGCCGCTGGAAATACAACCATTACGCGTCAGAAAGTATCTGGGAGTAGTAGTCATTAAAGAAATGATTTTAAAACCAACACAGTTCCTAAATGGGAGCCTCATGACTAAATGAAATTTGCTGTCCTACTAAAGATGATTGGGACTACAGTAACATCGATAAGGTTTGGGAAATACGGCAGGCAAAAACATGTTAGAAAGGTATCGGACAGATGAATGTTGTTGAAGTAGCGAACACCATGCACATGGGTGTCCGAATCAGTCCAGTGTCTTGCCCGGAATAAATTCTATTTAACCTATAAATGGGGTCGTGAGTGGTTTTATACCCAGAGTTTATATGGGCATAATGTTAAACAAAGTCGCTGTTCTCGAAATCAAGGTGCCTCTTCCTGGGGCTAACACTTTATCTCTATATGATCGTTTATTTTTTAAACGTTTAGTTAGTAAAGATGTTCAGAACATTAATGTTCTTCTCTCAAATTTACCAGTTAATTATGTTATAGTATATCTTTCGTGTGGTCTGTTGTTCTTACCAGATTTCAGGACAAGAATTAATCTAGTCTGGTGGAGTATCCAGCTACGTGGTGTTACTTGAGGTAACATCACTAGAGGAAAGTGCACTATTTCTCGTATGAGCAAGTATATGGTCGTGCTGAGGGGATCTTATTTGTGATGGGAATAGTATGTTATTTTGAATATTTGGTCAAAGTATACTTGTAGGGATAAGTATCCTCATGTCAGGTTGTCCTCATGTCAGGTTGTCAATGTCAGGTTGTACAGAGAGACCGAATACGCTCAGAAATAGTGTCTAGTAGGTAATTCAAACTCCCCTATCCTGTATAGAATATGTAGTGTACGTTTATACGCCTTAATACATTTTGGAAATAAACCGCAGAAAATTACAACCCAGTAATGAGTGAAATAACAAAAGGTTGAATTCACTTAATCGTACAAAATGGATAATCGAAATAGATGTTGTTATTCGGCATTTAATAACCATAAAACAGCTAATACACCGTAAAACAGATGTAGCCTAATCGTTTTGTCCTTAAGTATTGTTCATTCATTCTGACGTAAGAAATTTACACATTAGCAAATAATGAATTGTTCGCTTTTCGCTTCCTTGAAATTCGATCATTTTCTCACCCGGATTGCATTTCTGTCAACACTGGTATAAATGCTGAAATCTATTCCTTATATACATTTCGTTTTTAAAAGTAGACAAAATAATTCGAACAAGCATCTGTCGAGTAGAGAATCGTGATTTATTGGGTCGCACGTTATTTCATTACAATCGCAGATAGTTAATTAAAACTGCTTTGCTAAACCTTGTCACAGTTATCATCCAATCATGTACAGAAATCTCTTTAGTAAGATTTTCATCATAATATGTACGTCATTTCCGATTAGACCAGAATTCTCTGTGTGTATCATTACGTCACTTCTCCTTTTTTGTAGCCACCTTCCGTTTTCAAGTTTTTCTTCTTAGTCATTGTTAAGCTTTCGATATTTGTCTCTAATATTTCGTGTCCGAAAATCTACTACACCATTTGTACATATATTTAACGCGCTCATGTACTACCTCATATATGTTCTATCTAATTCGAATACTTAAATATTTTACATAGTTACATCTAACAAAAGCCGAATGAGCGTCCATCAATCAACACCGTTTCCTTCGATTGGGAATTGTTGAGAGTAAAAGACGTAAAATAAATACCAAGTTGTCATGAAATAAATTATTTTGCCGACATATACATCCAAGTAACGAACGATCACATGGGACATTCTTCTCTATTTCTTTCAGAGGAAGATGATTATTAAAAGATACGTGAAAGTTGTGAGCAGCCAAGTTTGTGTTTGTTTGTTTTTCGGTAACAAATTAGTATCTTAAAAAAGCGGCCATTGTTCGTAGGTATTATTGCATCTCAGATAGATACCTACAACAAGGACAACTCTATAAGAGTCGAAGATATGATCCATCAGTGGACGTACAATACTTTCTATAGGTGACCAAGCAAAGGAATATGAAAAAGAATGACGACAACAAAACTAGAAATGTCTTTCTCTTTCTTTCTTTCTCTTTCTCTACATATATATATATATATATATATATATATATATATATATATATATATATATATATATTAACGAAAATACGTCACATAAAGTTACGGGTGACTAATAATGCAATTGTGTGCATCTTAATAACTTACAAAGTGAGACAATCGAAGTAGTAGTAACCAAAAGAATAATGAACGCTGCAATCACCAATAATATTTTTTTTATGTGTACATCAACGTTTCGTCTTTATTTATAAGACTTCATCAGGATGATGATATAGGGAAAAGATATCATGCAAGCACAGACACATGTAGGGTAGACATGTTGGGAAGAAAAATAAAATAAAATGAAAAATAATGGCAGCGTCTTGCTGGACGTCCGTACTTGTTAGAGAATGAAAATGAGTGGGAGAAAAAAGGGGAAGGGTGGAGGGAGCAAGGACTACTGTGGCTGGCGATGAGAGAAAGAGGTGGGGGATGAGCAGGGGTAAAATGGATGGCAGAGAGAGATTGGAGGAAGAGGGGGAGGGGGTGTTTGACCAGATGGCTGTGGTCGAGATTGAAGGGGAAGAGTGAGTTGGAATGTTTGTGTGTGGGGGGTGTATGCAGGGAAAATGGGGATGGGTAGAGAGGGAAGGGGGGGCTGTGATTTTGGTGGATGGGCGAAAGTTATGGTTCTTAGAGAGCGTTTGGAGAAAATGAGGGAATTTAAGAAGAGGTATGGGAGAAAATAGATGAGAGGGGGAAGAGGGAGGATTTGTCGTGATAGGGTGTGAAATATTTGAAATATTTGGAAAATGATAGCAATGAGTTAGGGATTGGAGTGGGTGGGGGAGGGGGGTGATTGAAAGGGTGGGTGAGGAATATTTGAAATATTTGGAACATGAGAAAGTTTATTTGGACTGTAGTATTAAAAATGTGAGGGAAAAAAGTGAGGAAAAATAAGAGAAGATTCAGGGAGAAGAGGGAAGGGTGTGGGTGAATGGAAGAGTGTCATAAGGTTAGAGATGAAAATAAAAGTTAGCCATGATCAGGCAAAAGACTTTGTTCTGTGAGGATGATCTTGCTTATTAAGGGTGATAGGTTAAAGAAACCATTTCGCTGCTTGATAGTAGTGGAGGATGTGATTAGGGCAGTTTCCAATAATCTTCGCCGAGATTTGTTGTGGATGTGTTTAGTGATTTTCGCTTGTTCAAATTTGAATGCATGACCATATTCTAGAGCATGGGAGAAAAGTGCACTAAGAGGGTTGTTGTTTTTTATGTCCCTTTTATGTTCATTTAATCGTTTCTTTAATTCACGTTGTGTTTCTCCCACGTAGAATTGATGGCAATCATTGCAAGGGACAGTGTATAAGCCGGCATGGGATGTGGGTGTTTTTTGGAAATGTCTGGATGTGTTTAAAGTTTGTTTTATGGATTGAGAAGTGGTTTGTACTATTGGAATGCCTAGTTTGTTGAGCGTGTTGCATATGGATGTGTTATTGGAATGCGTGGGTAGGAGAAGGGGTCTGTCTATGAGAGAGGTGTTAGGGGTTTGATTTTTTTGTGTGGTGTTTCTGGAGAATATTTGGAAAGCTTTTTTCTTGGCATTTAATATGAAATGTGTGGGGTATTGCAATGTTTTTAGGGAATTAAAAATGTATTTTATTTCTTCATCTATGTGTGGGGGGCTACATATTCTAAGGGCGCGTAGGAAGAAGCCTATAATTATACCTGTTTTGATCTTGCTATGATGGTGGGAGTAGAAATGTATGTAGTCATTTTTGTGAGTGTTTTTGCGGTGTACCTTAAATTCTAGTTTATTGTTGGACTTGATTATAAGAGTATCAAGGAAGGGAATAGAGCCGTTTATTTCAGTCTCATGGGTGAATTTTATGGAGGGTTCTACTGTGTTGAGTTTATCCTTAACATGAATGATTTGTGTGTCTGTGGGGAGGAAAATTAAAATATCATCTATCTACTACACCATTTGTACCTATATTTAACGCGCTCATGTACTACATCATATATGTTCTATATAATTCGAATACTTGAATATTTTACATAGTTACATCTAACAAAAGCCCTAATGGCGTCCATCAATCAACAACGTTTCCTTCGATGTAGAATTGTTGAGAGTAAAAGACGGAAAATGAATACCAAGTTATCATTAATAAATTATTTTGCCGGCATATACATCCAAGTAACGAACGATCACATGAGACATTCTTCTCTATTTCTTTCAGAGGAAGATGATTATTAACAGATACGAGAAAGTTGTGAGCAGCCAAGTTTGTTTTTGTTTGTTTTCGGTAACAAATTAGTACCTTAAAAAAGCGGCCATTGATCGTAGGTATGATTGCATCTAAGATAGATACCTACAACAAGGACTACTCTATAAGAGTCGGAGATATGATCCATCAGTGGACGTCAAATACTTTCTATAGGTGACCAAGCAAAAGAATATGAAAAAGATTGACGAAAACAAAACTAGAAATGTGTTTCTCTTTCTTTCTTTCTCTTTCTCTCTCTCTCTCGCTCTCTCTCTCTCTCTCTCTCTCTCTCTCTCTCTATATATATATATATATATATATATATATATATATATATATATATATATTAGCGAAAAATACGTCCTATAAAGTTATGGGTGACTAATAATGCAATTGTGGTCATCTTAATCACTTAATCGAAGTAATAGTAACCAAATAAATTACGAACGCTGTAATCACCAATAAAAATTATTACATAAAAATACATTAAATATTAAGGAGATAAAAATCGTACATATTTCTAGACGTCTTGGTCCGATGGTAAAACGCTGGACTATAAACATAGATATCGAAGGTTCTGATCCTTGTGTAAATTAGGCATGCTGATGACGGCTGAGAGCCAGAAAAACGTTACTATAGATTACGTATATGTACGTATAAAATAAAGAAAAAAATATTACATAAAAATACATTATATATACATTGTTAGAGAGAGATTGCGAGAGAAAGAGTGAGATAAAAAATATAAAGAAATTATACATATATATATATATATATATATATATATATATATATATATATATATATATATATATATAAATATGTCTCTCTCTCTCTCTCTCTCTCTCTCTCTCTATATATATATATATATATATATATATATATATATATACAGATAACTAAGAATGTTATCGAAACAACACCAAATAAAAACAGTGGATATTAGACAGACAAATGCAAGATATAATATCAGATACAACTATATCAATTACAACTGAAGATAAAATATACTTAATTGTACGTTCTGTATTTTCATGAAATTACCGATAATCGATTGAATACAGGTGACGCCATGAAAGTGTGAAGTTATGCATATCTTATTATTAGTTATGTATATAGCGCATACTTTATTAATATATATATATATATATATATATATATATATATATTAACATTCCATCCTTCTTCCAGCTTTTAGTCGACTTTTGTCACCAACACCTGAAGATGATTCGAGAAAGAATCGAAAATGTTAGTAACATATACGGATATTTCCTCACTTTGTTCTATTTTAAACAGGAAAAAATCATTAAAAAATCATTAAGAAATGACCAAAGCGACTAAGCTTAAACCTATTCTATAAGAAATGGTCAGAAGGTCAGATCATGAGAGCATCAGAAGAAATATTTTTCATTTTAGTGTTCTATCTGTATTAATCAGGGAAGAAATGGTAAGATAATTTTTCGGAATGGGTAAGAACTAATAATGCAATAATCATTTAAAATATAATGCCAAATAAATGTTCAGTGAAAAAAAAAATAAATTAATAAAATATATGTATATATATATATATATATATATATATATATATATATATATATATATATATATATGTATATACATGTGTATATATATATATATATATATATATATATATATATATATATATGTATATGTGTGCATATGTTTGTGTATATATATATATATATATATATATATATATATATATATATATATATATATATATATATGCGTACGTGTGTGGAGGGTTCAGACGCAGAACGCGATATATCCAATTCGTTTAAATTAAGGTCTCCTTAAACAATAAAGACGCGAATATATTAAATCTAGAGTTCGACTGAAAGCTGGTTTTAATTGAAATCAAAAGAATCTATACATGGTTGTGGGGTGTCGTCGAGTGTTTAAATACAATCTTTTTTGTAGGGACAGTGTCGTGATTTTTAAAATGGAGTTGGTCGCGTTTTGCGTTCGAATCTCTTTGTATATGTATATTAATAAACATATTAATAAATAAAAGAATGCACACAACCTAATATTAAATATAGGCATACAGTTAAAGTTGGACTTGATATTGACATTGATACTTGTCACGTTTTGAATTTTGGAAATAGACTGAAACAGGAAACTGATTATAGATTGGCGCCTCATCTCAATATAAAGTGGAATTAAAATTAGTAATGTCGAAAGAAAATCTGACAAAAATATCATTACTAATCCAACTTATTTACTCTACTTCTTAACTTTTACTCTGAGAAATTTACAGACAGTTTTATGTTCAAGTATATTAATGTTTGACCAATAGAATGTAGGTTCTTACTACATCTGTTTATTCAACCATGTCTACTTATATTTAACTGTATTCATATATTGAAGTCATGTAACCAGTTATCGGTGATAAATCTTACTATGCTAATGTGTGCAATTGAGTCGTATATAATTTAGTTAAGTGTAAACAAGCGAACATGGGATATTGCTGGCAGGTTAGTTGCGATCAACTTTATGAAGGTTGCTTTGACGGACAGAATGTAGTAGAAACCCCGCAGTCTGAATAACAATTTGTGAATTGTTATTTTTGTGTAGGAATTATGGTAACTTGGTTGCTACACGTATGACACATAATCGATTGACTGTTTGTTTTTGCGGCATGCCAATCGTTGTTGGGTCATTTCATGCCGAAACCGCACACATGTTTTGTATCCGTTGTGTTTGAGTCAAATCTATATTACCCATTATTACCTGTAAGCGTTCGTTTCCATTATACTTATATAACTCGGGCTATGACAGGTGCTATCACCTCGGACAAGAGTGGACCTGAGAGTAGTGGTAATGAAGGGGTAATCTGAAACTCCCTAAAGCTCAAAAAATTAAAGCCTAACTAATGGATAAATATATTTTTCATATGCAGTAGATTTTGGGGGAGGTTAAGATTAGGGTTAGGGTTAGTGGCTTTGTAAATAGGTTAGGGGTAGGGTTAGTGGCTTTGTAAATAGGTTAGGGTACGGGTTAGGGTAAGGGTTAGTGGTTTTGTAAATTGGTTAGGGTTAGGGTAAGGGTTAGTGACTTTTTAAATAGGTTAGGATTAGGGTTAGTGGCTTTGTAAATAGGTTAGGGTTCGGGTTAGTGGCTTAGTAAATAGGTTAAGGTTAGGGTTAGGGTTAGTAAATTTGTAAATAGGTTAGGGTTAGGGTTAGTGGCTTTGTAAATAGGTTAGGGTAAGGGTTAGGGTGATTGGGTTTGCTCGAGAGTGTCCGAAGAATTTAGTGTCTAGCCCCGGACAAATCCTATTGAACTCATAGATGGGGTACTGAATGATACTACCAAAACGGGTTTGAATGTACCTAAAAGTGGTGTTAAATAAAAAGTGACTTCACAACCACTAAATCTCCCAAACCAGCGGCTCACCACAGATATATATAACATTATATCTGATATTTTAGTTTCATACGTTTTCATGCTTTCACTTTCGACATTTCACATTTTTATTAATTAAGGTATCATAAGTAAATGTTGTGAAATATAACCCCAAAAATGTTATTAAAAATTCAGTTTTCAATTTCACTGCAAAGGCAAAATGTTGAAATTTATTCACCATGAATATTTTCGTCTTTTATCTTTTAATTGTTAAATTCATTAATAAAACGCAGGAAGACCTTACATTGCTCGGTATTGAATAATACACTACTATGCTTATATTGCCATATTCCTTTTTATGTCATCTTCGTGTCGCCTCTAATATAGTCGGAAGAAACTAAACAAATTCAAAATACTCTGAATAAGTGTCTTATGAATTTCATTAAAATCGGAAATACACATTTGAAGTCTTCAGAGAATTCCTCCTCCACAGTCCGCTTAGAAAGCACGTAGATATTCGGCACATTGAGGAGAACGAATATATTCGGGACCACTTCCATTGTCTTCCCTGGGTAATTTGAAGGATGTGGTCAAATTTCATTAAAATTACATATGTATATATGAACTTTTAAGAGAGGCCCTGCCCTCATAAGCCGCTAGGTGAGGGTGTAGAAATTCAGAACCACTTCCATTGTTTTCTCCAGAGATTTTTTCATATAATTTCTCTTAACTTTCTTTCCATGGGAAACACACTAACATCACACACCCATATACACACAGACATTGAATTATATATATATATATATATATATATATATATATATATATATATATATATATATATATATATATAATCAAATATAAACTAAAAGTAAATATTTAGTAGATAGAACCTATAGTGAAATTGTTTAAGCTAAATATAAGAGATAGAACAATTATAAAGATAGAAGAACCAACTTTGGCTTTTCCACAGCGAACTTATCTATCTGTATATCTCCTCTGGTGATAAGAGTTCGATCTTTGAAAAGCTTTGGCTTAAGGAAAGAATAATACACATTACTTTATTACAGAATATACTTTGCATTAAACAATCGAAGTTTGAAATAAATCTGGACATTCGTACATGTTTATCACTCTTATTTCTTCTATCTTTATATATATATATATATATATATATATATAGTCTCGGAAGTTCTATTACCATTAAATCTATTTGTAAAAACCTACAGCAAATGAACAAAAGTCGTTCGGTGGGAAATTACTTTTCTTGTAAGTCAATTTACTTTTTACAGCCACTATATTAGTTTGCTTCCCAGAATTTACAAGAGTCTTAACATTATTTATGGAATCGTCAGTTGTTTACCATTAAAAACTGTTTCAGGAATTTAAAAACAAAACAGTATTTTATCTCATGGCTTCCCAGCAGAGTTGATCAGTTCCCACTTCCCTTAAAAGACAAGGACAACAACGCTCCGTATATTAGATCTAAGCTTTGTTCTAGATTAATGTTTTACTAACTTATTTTCTCATTCAAAATGTCCACCTTACCTATGTTGTTCGTCTGTGTCTAAGAAAATGTATCCAATATTTACAAACAAGTGATGTATTTTATAGTTTTCGGACGAATCTATTACACGTCTTATTTTGGTTATCTATAGTTTTATGTATTTTTATTATTTTATTATATTTAGTTTCATATAAAACGTACTTAAAAAAATAAAAATATATGTATATATATATACTTTATTTGTTAATAAATATAAACTATATGTGGTGTATATATACGTTTATACATATTCTACATTATTTTTATTTAGATAGTTTTGGATTTGCTCTATCAATTTACTTTGATTAATTTGATATGACTTAAAGGCGTCAGGATGGCGAGTAATTGACTTATTTAATTGTCTAAATATTTTATCTTGATCGCCATCTTGTTTAATCATTCTAATTATTAAAGCAGAAATTGAGGGTATACAATCTACTAATTATAAGGTAACTCGAGCATATATATTTCTATATATATATGTATATATACATATATATATATATAATAAATACACACAAACATCTCTTCTTCTTCATCTTGTTCTTTTCTGTATTCTTGCTGTTATTTTTATGTATTCTTCTGTTCTGATGCATCGTATTTATATGCTTAAGGTACGATGGATAATGTCTTTTGGATCATAGGTTTGACTCTAGGAAAGCACACCAATATCCAGTTATTTTTATGTGAATTTTTTTCTTTGCCAACTAAAGATATAAACTGAATTAAAGAATAATAGCAAATACATATAATGATGTATAAATGCTGTATTTGCCCGAAACACAAACACAAAAAACAGGACACATAGGATTTTTGAAAAATTATTGTAGATTTTGTCAAAGAGGATTGACCTTCCTTTCTTGATACACTCGCTATCTCGAAAGCAGACAGAATCATATAAGATATTTGAAACATTGTTGTAGATTTTGTCAAAGAGCCGTGCCCCCACCCTTTCCCAATACCCTCGCTATCTGGAAAGCAGACAGAGTTCAGATTGTCCTAAGAAAAAGTTGCATTTATTCAGTATACTGCTTACTCAACATACTATTACGCTGATAAATGTCTCTCATTCCGCCATGTGTTCAACAGTGGCGTTTATTCTCCATTGATTACGACCAGATATAGAAATTTCATCGATCTCAACGTGGAGACTTTAAACTTAATCCTTAGTCTAACGCACGTATTTAGAGACAGGATTCATAAAACTATGTCAAATACGTGTGTGCGCACTTGCGAGGCCATTCTAAACGATATTCACCGACGTTTATTAGTATATATTAAAAGTAGCATTTATAAACCAATTTTTACAAATACGACCATTTTATTCTATTTACGTATTTAATTTGAGACATTTTAGAAATGAAATGAAATGTAAAACCTATAACCACGTGACTATTGAAATATCCAAGTTTCAGTTGAAAATCGTTTGAATCAAATAAAATCTGGTTCGAAAATCTCAGTTTAATTCTTTGTAGAATTAAATGAAAAAGTAAAATAACTTTTCAAAATGTGATTCTACTTCGTCTAAAACTGTTATTAAAATCGATGTTTCGTTGTCGACATTCGACAAACTCTCAAGTCACAAAACCATGGGAAAAGCAGCAGCAATTTATATATTGTGTTTATTTAGAAACAACAAAGATGACTCTCAGTCGATGGGATTCAGAAACATATCTATCTTCATAGACACGAAAGAGATGAGATTGAAAACCTTCAAAATTCTAACCGTTTCCAGCCCCACTAAATATGTATCTGCTCTAGTGATATATATATATATATATATATATATATATATATATATATATATATATATATATATATATATATATATATATATATACTAAAAACTAGTAATGCCATATACGTGTTTAAATGCCCTATCAGAGAATGTGTCTCTGCAAACAACACGTATATCGGCATGACTAGAACTAGCAAATCACGCCGACTAACTTTCCATCTCAGCTCCCCTCAAAGTTCCATTTACCAACACTTGATACAACATAGCATCCCTAAAAATGAATTCATGAATATTTTAACCAAGAACACAGCCATTTTTGGGATATCATATTGCAGTATTCGTCTCCACATAATGGAAGGGTTGTTTATTCAAGTAAAAAAAAACTAGTATCAACCATGCTTGTTATGAGGGGGGGGGGGGCGAATGTATGTTCAAGTGTTGTTGAAGTGGTATTGAAATGTTTTTTTTTAAACGTCTTCTTAATAAATTAACCAATCTTTTATTTTGCATACTCATTCATCCGCCAGAAGATTACCGACGTCGCGAGAATATGGCGAGTTTTTATACAACATGGACGACAATACCAAATCGGTCGTGCGACGAATCGAAAAAACGAATCAAAAAATAAATAAACAGAAGCTGTCGCTACTGTTTAACCCAGAATGCATAAGTGAAGGAATGCTGCCTAGTTACATATATATATATATATATATATATATATATATATATATATATAGAGAGAGAGAGAGAGAGAGAGTGAGAGTGAGAGAGAGAGAGAGGAGAGAGAGAGAAAGAAGAATTTCAAAAATAAATGCTACATTCCATATTTGCACTTGAAGTTAGATATCACATGCATTTGGACATCACTGTTATGTGTATACTTGTATGGACGTTTCCCTTTCGTGATGGACATTTATTGATTTAGCTGAAATGATTGCAAACACAGTACATTTACTTTGAGCAAAAGCAACACGTTTACATATAGAAGAGTGGAAAACAGTTTCATAGATTTATCTAATTTGTTAATATAAAGTTACTCACGCACCAACACCGTGGGAAGGTGAGTGAGTGATTTAATCGATACTGTCGCATATTATTTATGTTGTTAAATTAGGAACGGATTCAATAGAAGCCAACAAGTGTCACAAGCTTTAAGTAAAATAGCAATATGAGATCATACATGCAAGAAACCCTGGTGTTGTGAATAAGGAATTCAACTCCTAACATCATGTTACCTTTTTATTTTTTTGATATTTTAATATTTAATTTGGTTCTATTAATAACTTGATTACCTAACGAAACTGTTATAATTGCATGTAACTTAACTTTAAAATCGCATATAAATAAATGATAATGCAAAAATAAAACGTAACAAACCATTCCCGGGCAATGCACTTAGTAATTTGCAAAAATGAGTCTGTTTCGTTTGACGGTTGAAATTATCCCCCTTTGTTTGTAATATGACATATCTTTCTACAGACACACGTTCACAGTTTAAGATGTTCATTTTAGGTTATAGACTTACATTTTTATATTTTGACTTGGAATTTGTATACAGAAGTGTTTTAGGTCAGCGTAACTTCTCAATAATATCATTTAAATGTATTTTTGAAATATAAAATAAGAAATGTAGTTCATAAAACAACCGACAGCTGTAATAAAAATACCGATCGCGTATTTGACACTAATAACTATTGGCCATATTTATGGGTAGCGGACATGCGCGTTGGTCTACTGTTTCTTTTTCCTTTAGTCGTGTGAGTAAACCTACACACGAAAGTATGAATCATATTTCAAACATTTGAAATCGTAAAAAAAAACAATATGGCGTCATGTAAGCAACTACAGAATATGAATACGCCGACGAACACGGCGAAAACATTAGTTCTTTTGTTCGTTATTAAAATTGTATTCTAAAATTAAAAGGAACCGGTGCTTACAAAGTTATGTGTCGTATTTAATTTGGAATACTGGTAAGGCAAGTAGTTTGTGAGGACTTCCGGTGAGAGGTTAAACCCTCCCCTCCCAATGAATTGAACTAATGAAAAAGTTAATATCGGACCAGTTAAACATACATATTTTAAATACGATTGGGAATGAAATGATTTTTTTTCAGAACATGAATCAATAGATGGCGAATATTAATGACAAAAGAGTATGGGATGTAGTGTTTGGTTCAAAAGATATACTATTTAATCATAAATTGAAAACCTCACTGTAGTATATATATATATATATATATATATATATATATATATATATATATATATATATATATATATATATATAATTAAGCGGCTGAAATACGTATGAGTATTAAATAGATGTACAGAGGTGCACGATTCACACTGGATTTGTGGTGCTATGTTAGTTTAGACACAAATCGCATGCCAACATCAAATACAACTTTTCTCAAGAACAACTTTACAAAAAATCTAAGTATAGTATCATCGCGTTTTATAATGATGTCCTGCAGCCTAAGTTCGCGTCAGATATTCATGAACAGCGAATACGACGTTTTAGTTTTTTTTTATTTAATTTATAAGGAATCCCTGAAAGAAAATGAATCATAATCTTTCTAGGATTTCATTTTGCATGGAATCTCATGTTGGTAATTGTTATTCAATGTTTGGGAATTTACGAAAAAATACTCGAAGAATGTTACAAATGCGTGAATGCAATTTTTTATCAGTTGAAAATTGGCGATTCAACATTTTTCCAAATTCGTTTAATGGCTCTGAAATCTAAATTTATTGTTAGTTGTTTCATTCAAGTCATGAGTTAAAACACCAATCACGAGCAATACGGGGTCATTGTCCAAACGAACACGTTGGCCACAGGTAAAACAGATTGGCGCTTAAATTGAAGTCCATTCAATCTGTCTTCATTTTTGTTTGTCTTTTATTTTGATACCCCATGTTTTGGGCAGATTCTTGTTATTCTTTAAATTAAATTTTCTTCTTTTTTCATCCTTTATTTGGTGGCAGTATTTATTAGTAACGGTGATGAAATATGCTTTCCTAATTTAGACATGCCCCCCCCTCTAAAATACCAATGGTTTAAAACTAATTAAACACATGTATTATGTCTTGGCATGATAGAGAACGGCTCCGGACAAATTAGGGCAATGTAGTCGATCCACACTCACCAAACCCCACCAGAAAAAAAACACTTTTCTCAGAATGTTCTGTTTTCATTCTAAATTATATCAACTCGTCCAACACTGAACGAAATCATTAGTACGACCTAAAACTAATCCGATAGTGAATATTTTATATGATATACCTTATTTATTATTACTTCCAGATTGCGATATAAACAGACAGTTAACACGTAGTCTGTAGGTCGACACCTCCTGCTAATAAGACGACCACCAATGTTCCCCGCATATCATTGAACGGCAGTGAAGCAAATGATGTTGGACACTCATGAGTTAAACTTTGTTTAACAAGTTGGTTAAATAGCAGAAAGGAGATTGTATATCACAACCGGTTACATGTGTGGGATGTTTTGGCGCCCCATTACATCAATTTGTGAACTGTAACAAAAGTCGTGTTGTGAACGTTGCAGATTAATATTACAAATTACCACACAAACTAGTTTTAGTCAAAACCTTGCAGTTTATTAAAAGAAAGATTCAACGAGAGTTCTCTCATTATGACCTGACAAAAATAGTTTGGCAAATTAAATCTGGGCCTTCGATTGTGTTTGCTTGACTCATCCGATTCACGTAGCTCTTCCTGATCAACAATCGACGTCACGCCGCAATAACATCATAAATATGTCCATTGGCCGCAGCTTAAAAAAAAATAACGCTTATTTCGAAGTCAAGTCTCTCTGTTTTAATTTTGATACACATCATTACATTCCATTTGTCACCATCATTCGTTTACTATTATTGTTATTATAATTGTTATTATTGTTAATATAATAATAATGATAATAATAATGATAATTATTATCATTATTATAATTATTGTTATTATTATTATTATAAAAATAATAATAATTATAATGATAATAATAAGTATTATGATAATAATTTTATTATATTATTATTATTTTATTATCATTATTATTATTTTATAATAATCATACTACTTATTTTTATTATAATAATAATAAGAAATATTAGTATTATTACTAGTATTGCTATATTATTATCATTATTATTAGTTTACAAGCGGGACCCGTGCAAATAACACGAAAGGATGTTTTTAATACTAATAGTCTTGTTCCTAACCTATACATGTTTGAATAAAATATGATAAGATTTTGACTTGTATATTTATTTTTTTAAAATGAACAATACATGAAACAATTTACAAAACTTTTTTATATACAATATTTATAGTAAAGTCAATATTTTGACGACTAAACCTTACTTTGTAAATGTTTTAGATTAAATAAAATTTGGCAACAATTCATGAATATTTATTTACTCCTCTCCAGGAGTTAGGCACACGGCCAGTTTTATCGGTGGTACTGCAGACACGGGGGCCACTGTTCGATCGATGGCGGCGGAAACTGCCGACTCCTCTTCGGGAGAAATCGTCCGAAAACGTGAGCGACGGAAATAAATTTGATTTTGGGGAAGATAACTGTTGAATTGACAAGTGAGGATAAGTTAAAATTATGAACATTTATTTATTGAAACAAATTAAACATTATGTACAACAAATAAATAAATAAAACTTTGATAAATATTTGAAATTAAAAAAAAACGAAATAAATAAAACTTTGATAAACATTATGTACATCAAATAAATAAATATATCAGCGGCACATATACATGTCTCGGCACCTGAAATAAATTTATGCGCTTGCAAAAAATCAACAATTTTGTAATTACCCTGAGTAAATGCAATCACTCTTCTAAGTTTAACCGGTGTAATAATTAACCCAATATTAGTTATCTTCCCCAAAATCAGTTTTCTTTCCGTCGATCACAATTTCCCCCGAAGAGGAGTCGTCAGTTTCCGCCGTCATCGATCGAACAGTGGACCCACTCTTTGCAGTAGCACCGTTTTATCTTACTCCCACAAGTAAGATGTGACCCAATATCGGGTCGGGAAAGTGGGGTTTAAAAAGCCAGCGCTCGAGAAAGTTAGCACACTCGCCATTAAAAATTGCCTGGGTAGCCCCGTTGGTATTCCCCGGTAGGGGCGCTCCAGACAGTAAGCAATAAACGTACTCCTCCCCAAAGAGGGGAGGCGAAGCCTGAGAGGGTGGACCTCATAGAACTGCACAAAACAGACCCATAGATCGGCGTAAATCAAGCCTCGAAGGCCAAGACAATACCCGTCTATGGAGTGCAGTATCCATCGGAACAGATACTACACTTTGATCTTAGCCAAAAGGCCAAGCCAATTCATGAGTATTTATTTACTCCTCTCCAGGAGTTTGGCACAAGCCCAGTTTTATCTTACTCCCACAAGTAAAATGTGACACAAGGTCGGGTCGGAAAAGTGGGGTTTGAAAAGCCAGCGCCCGAGAAGGTTAACATTCTGGCCATTAAAAATTGCATGGGCAGCCCCGTCGGCATTCCCTGGTAGGGGCGCCTCAGGCAGTAAGCAATAAACTTACCTTCTAGAAGTGCACAGTACAGTCCAAAAGACCGGCGTAAATCAAGCCTCGAAGGCCAAGACAATACCGGTCTATGAAGTGCAGTATCCATCGTAACAGGTACTACACTTTTATCTTACCCAAAAGGCCTAGCCATACCAAGATTCTGAAGGTCGTTGCTTTTGATGAAAGCGTGACACACAAAATCCCACACGTTATTGTATTTATATGTGTCTTCCCGGTCGTCCCCTCCCTACCTCTCTTCCCCTTCTCCTCGAAATGTAAAAAAAAATCTTAGCGGTTAGTTAGGATCGAACTATAAACCAGTCGGGCCGAAGTCAAAAATACTACGTCGCTAACCGTTGCGGCAAAGGGAAATACTTGAAAATGTTTCGAAAATTAGGGGAGTGGAATGTTTTTCAAAATCTAGGTGCATCACGCATGCGCAGAGCTTTTGCCGGAAGCGTGACACACGAACACACACGCTATCGTATTATTATTATTATTATTATTATTATTATTATTATTATTATTATTATTATTAATAATAATACTATTATTTTTATTATAATAATGATAATAATAATGATGATAATTTTTATTATGTTATTATTATTTTTTTTATTATTATTATTATTTTATAATAATAATCTTTTTTATCATGATAATAAGAAATATTAGTATTATTACTATAATTATATTATTATTATTATCATTATTATTATTGTGTTATCATTATTATTATTGTTTTATCATTATTATTATTATTATTATTATTATTGTAATTTTATAATTATTATAATTACTACGATTATTATATTGTTATTATTTTATCATTCTTATAATTTTATTATCATTATTATTATTATTATTTTTATTAGTATTATTAATTTTATTATTATTATCATTATTATTATATTAGTGTTGTTGTTTGTCATTTTATCATTAACACGAGTAGAACCTATCACTGTAGTAGAAGTCTTTCTGGCATTTGGGGACTTTCACAGTGAATGGATGGGATTTAGCAAATATTCGGGTTGTTGGTCGAGTTGATTTACGTCGAGGGAGCACAAGAGCAGCAATTTCATCAAATCACTAGCCTAGGTGTGACAACAATACTCCATGCATGGGCGGATGGTGGTTTTCTTAAGATGTGAGAACGCTTCTGCCTCGGTGGAGTGAGCCTACTTTATTTGCAGCAGCATTGGAAATGTTTTCTATGAATGTGTTATCTGTGAATGTTAGGCCGAGGAGTGTGGACGTCGGTTATTTGCCATAGAAATCGGTGATAGAAGAGGTTCCTTGTAGTTGTTTAAAGGAAAGTAACTTTGTCTTATCAGCAATAAATGTTACCATCTATTTATGACCCCATTTCACTAGAGACCAGAGTAGAGCGTGGTATCGTCACTCAATGAACTAAATACTTATATGATTAACTTATGTTCTTTGTTTCCATTAAATAAAATTGAAGAATTACTTGCAAATTGTTTTGAATGTCGAAAACTTGCAACATCGATATCAAAAGGAAACATTTCCGACATTTTAACTACAGAAGCAAAGTAAATACAAATAGACACAGCAAATATGAGTCAGAATGATCAAACATCATTTCCATGAAAAGTTGCAACATATTTAAGAGAGCAAGGAAAGCAACGAAATTCTCCATTGAATTAGGATGAAAGAATCGAAAGCGAATGCGGTTTTGTCAAAATTTCTCTTTTTTGATAGTAGACATGCTTTTTTGGGGAATTTCTTTAATCCGATGCTTTCAAATATTTTTTTGAAATTCAATGCAAACGCACAATGCAAAATCTCAAAGTTGTTGGGATTTCAGACAACGAAGGCGTAACAGTAAAAAAAGAGAGAAACACTTTGACTTAGGTTTTTTAGTCACACTTTTTCTAATGTTCTTCGTTATGTAATTTGAACGTGCGTGAATTCAGTTATATCGCTTTCTGCTTTCTAAAGCAGTTATTTTGGCGCGTGAAATATCGCTGTTCTAATTATCACTGTCCTGCGTGTGATGTGGTTAGTACATGTAATGCTTTTTTCAACATTCAGTTGTGTCAACGCTCTGGTTTCATGTGAAAAACTTTTTTGGTTAGTCAATAATATATTCATTGTATTAAATCTTGAGTCTTTCGCAGTTGTTTCAATGAACCGCGATATGTTTATGATTGGTTACTCAACATTATTTTACTTTTCTTTGGATTTTGGTCATGTAACTTGATTTTGCGAACCGACTTGTAAACAGGTACTTCCACTTCTCATTTTCTTGTGAGCGTTGTTTTTAAGAAATTAACGAAGGGAATGACAGAAAAGAAAAACAAAGAGTGAAGCAAGACGAGTAGGGAAGAGAAGGCAGTGATGTAACTGTTGACGTATTTACTCTTCATTGAATTGATAAGCATTCTACATATCCCAGCATGGATGCAAATACATTTGATACCCTTTTCTAAGACACCCATCAATAAGCACTAACTAACACTCACGCATATTAACGTATATATCAGTTCACTCTAGACGGGTACTGTCCGGGCCTTCGGGTCCTGATTTACGCCGATCTATCGGTTGTCCGTCCTGTGCAGTTCTAGGAGGTGCACCCTCCCAAGCTTTGCCTTCTCACTCTTTGAGAAGGGGTTAGATTATTGCTAATCGCCTGATGCGCCCCTACCGAGAAATGCCGACGTGGCTGCCCATGTAGCGACCTTGTGTCACATCTTACCTTGTGGGAGGAAGATAAATAAAATCAGTTCACTCTCGTACACGGCAAACATAGACACGCTCACTCTCCGATATGCACACGTAGACACGCCTTCTCTTCCCTACTCGTCTTGCTTCACTCTTTGTTTTTCTGTCATTCCCTTCGTTAATTTCTTAAAAGCAACGCTCACAAGAAAATGAGAAGTGGAAGTACCTGTTTACAACTTCGTCCGCAAAATCAAGTTACTTGACCAAAATCCAAAGAAAAGTAAAATAATATTGAGTAACCGATCATAAACATATCGCGGTTTATTGAAACAAGTGCGAAAGACTCAAGATTTAATCAAATAAATATATTCTTTAATACACACACATTTTGTCAGACGCACTCTTACACACACTATTACAGTGCGCGCGCACACACACACAGAGACAGTCTTGCACACACCCTCGTGCACGCAGTCTTTTTTTAAAAAACTTAGGCACACATCTACTCACATGCATACACAGTCAGTGAATGCAGTCACATGCGCAAATACAGTCTGTCGCACACATCCATTCAACAGGGAATAGGTCGTCGTGAAGAGAATACGAACATGAATGTACGGCCTAGAGTGCCCCCACTTTCACTATAAAAGTTGATAATCTTAACGTGGTATCACCTGTTAGTGCCTGATGCTAGGGTGCGTTTGAGTAACTGATACCTATAACATAATTGAGCCAATTAAAATGCGTATCATGGTGACTCAGACGAATTCACTTTTTCTGACTCTTCCTCAAGCGCGTACTGACATATACACTTCTTACACTCTCACACACAAAGCAACTATCTCTCATGGACCCTACCCCCACACGCACAGTCTCTTTTACATAAACACTCGCTTCATTACAGGCACCTACAAACTCAAATACATACACACTCAAACGTTTACTTTGCTTGCTGCAAATTCATTTATTCCCAAAAAAAAGGTCTAAATGAAATAAAATAAAAAAGATGCGAAAGTTGCAGACATTAAAATATGCGAATATTATAAATTTCTATCATGATTTAATAAACAACTTTCGTACGAATAATATCAATAAAACGCAAAAATGAAGTCAATCTACATCATTAAAATAATTTAACCGAATTTTCATCGAACTAAGAATTTTTAGTAAATTAATAATTTCGATGTCGTGATTTGTCTTTCTTAAATATGTACTGACTATCTTGAGAAATGTCCACTATCGTTTCTATCATGTTACATGCTTTGCTATTGTTGTCTTTCTTGAATATGCGCAGACTCTCTTGAGAAATGTCCTTTATCGTTTCTATCCTTTTACATGTTTTTATATTGTTATCTTTCTTGAATATGCGCAGACCTTTTTGAGAAATGTCCTCTATTGTTTCTATCATTTTACATGCTTTTATATTGTTGTCTTTCTTGAATATGCGCAGACTCTCTTGAGAAATGTCCTCTATCGTTTCTCTAATTTTACATGCTTTAGTATTGTTGTCTTACTTGAATATGCGCAGACTCTCTTGAGAAATGTCTACTATCGTTTCTCTAATTTTACATGCTTTTATATTGTTGTCTTTCTTGAATATGCACAGACTCTCTTGAGAAATGTCCTCTATCGTTTCTCTAATTTTACATGCTTTTATATTGTTGTCTTTCTTGAATATGCACAGACTCTCTTGAGAAATGTCTTCTATCGTTTCTCTAATTTTACATGCTTTGATATTGTTGTCTTACATGAATATGCACAGACTCTCTTGAGAAATGTCCTCTATCGTTTCTATCCTTTTACATGCTTTTATATTGTTGTCTTTCTTTAATATGTACAGACTCTCTTGAGAAATGTCCTCTATCGTTTCTATCATTATACACGCTTTGATATTGTTGTCTTTCTTTAATATGTACAGACTCTCTTGAGAAATGTCCTGTATCGTTTCTATCATTTTACATGTTTTTATATTGTTGTCTTTCTTGAATATGCGCAGACTCTCTTGAGAAATGTCCTTTATCGTTTCTATCATTTTACATGTTTTTATATTGTTGTCTTTCTTGAATATGCGCAGACTCTCTTGAGAAATGTCCTTTATCGTTTCTATCATTTTACATGCTTCTATAAGTTTGTCTTTTTTGAATATGTACAGACCTTCTTAAGAAATGTCCTCTATCGTTTCTATCATTTTACATGCTTTGATATTGTTGTCTTTCTTGAATATGTACAGACTCTCTTGAGTAATGTCCTCTATCCTTTCTATCATTGTACATGCTTTTATATTGTTGTCTTTCTTGAATATGTACAGACTCTCTTGAGTAATGTCCTCTATCGTTTCTATCATTTTACATGCTTTGATATTGTTGTCTTTCTTGAATATGCGCAGACTCTCTTGAGTAATGTCCTTTATCGTTTCTATCATTTTACATGCTTCTATAAGTTTGTCTTTTTTGAATATGTACAGACCTTTTTGAGAAATGTCCTCTATCGTTTCTATCATTTTACATGATTTTATATTGTTGTCTGTAATATGCGCAGACTCTCTAGAATAAGGTCTTCTATCGTTTCTATTATTTTACATGTTTTGATATTTTCCATAAAAGTATATTTTGTTTGTAAAATTTGATGAAATACATGATTTTTTGCCAAGCAAATCATTTTAAATTACAACAAAAGAATATGTTATTCATCATATATATACATATATATATATATATATATATATATATATATATATATATATATATATATATATATATATATATATAGTTTTAAAAGTGTTTCAAACATTCAAACTACATGAATACAATAAAACCAAATACGTTTAGTTTCGTCGGAAAACTACTTTTCTTGTTACACTCACTATATTGATTTGCTTCCAATGATCAAAAGATTATTTAAGGGTTACTCAGTTTTTTACCAAAAAAACTGTTTCTGGAATTTAAAAGCAAAACAGTATTTTATCTCATATATATATATACATTTATTTCATATATATATATATATATATATATATATATATATATATATATATATATATATGAATGAAATAAATGTATATATATTTAATATATTAATTAACGAGTAGTTGTTTAATAATTCATATGCATTACTCCCACTAATTCTGTTAATAATATCTGCGTTCTTGTATTGTCCGCCATATTGCTTTCATTGGGCAGTACAACTCTACAGATTATAAATAATGTAATCGTACATTCTTCCATACTATTCGGCACACGTCAGAAATAGTTGCGTAGACTTATAAAAGAAACTAGTTATGTAGACATATAAAGAAAATCTTATATTATTAATAAAGATGAAATTATTTAAGATAAAAATATTGAAGATTAAATTATTAAAGATGAAAATTATTAAAGAACAAATTATTAATAAAGATAAACTTATTAAAGATGAAAATATTAAAGATAACAATTATTACAGATAAACATTATTAAAGATAACATTATTAAAAATAAAATCATGTTCGAAATTTGTTTCAACTGTCGCAGACATCTTACTAAGTCTATGAAAGAACATGATTTTTTAAAAATGGGAATCGCTCCAGACAAGGTATGAAGCCATTTGATGTAACGAGCAAAGAATACTTCTTCAAGGTAAAACACAAGCCAACGATGAATATTAGATTGATAGATTCTGACACAGAAAACAGTAATTATTCCCCATTTGTCAGAAACATCGCTCATGGAATGTGAGGACTTAAGAACAAAGTAAGGAAAGCGATAATTATGAGGCTACGGAAAATAAACCGAAGTTAGTCACTTTCTACTCTGCTGATTAATGGGTGTTTGTATTTCATAACGCTGCAGTTGTGACAGGGAATATAAAAGTAAAACATTTTGTTCTTTTCGTTGTAATGTAAGAAGAAAAAAAAAGAAAAAAAGTAGACCAAAAAAGAATATTAAAACCAGATTTCATTCTCAACGGAGAAAAAATATGTCAACCAACGAACGCCTATTGAAAGAGAATACCAAACGACTCTACTCGGGTTAAAAACTAGGATCATGTAGAGGGTCAGGGCTGTTCTCAGTGGTAGAGAAATACTTAATGGTTCGTTTTTCTTTTCCTTCTAGAACATAGGAAGCCGTCTTTTAAGCGTGTGTTTTATAACATGAACAAACGACCGAGTCTTTAGAGTTGATCTGATTGGGAGGCAAGAAAATCGGGACACTTCTTATTTCATGACGTTACAAATATCATTCGGAAAATATTTCCCTCAGAGGAAATCAAATAGGAATTTTTCAGAATATATAATCTGTAGGATTTCATATAAAAGCAATTATTGAAAAAAGTAACCTTTTAAAGATGTCTTTGAACTTTGTATTATATTACGAGTGAATGGATCTCATTAGAAGACGTATTAATGGCTGCAAGCAAAATAGTCTTCTATCTCTCTAACTATTTATATATATATATATATATATATATGTATACATATATATTTATATATATATATGGATATATACATATATCTTTATATATATGGATATATATGTATATATACACATATATATATATGCATATATATATATATGTATAATATATATAATATATATAAATATATATATATATATAACATATATATATATATAAACGCACACACACACAGACATATATATATATATATATTAATATTATATATGAATGTGTGTTTGTATGCGTAATGAATTCAAAACACAGCAATAGTTTAACTTTACTTAGCTTGTAAAAAATATATATGTATGAAAGTGGCATACTTTGATATTAAATATCTTTATAAAGTTCATATATTTGATTATTTGTATGCACATGAATGCTCCTAAACAAATTAATTCGCTATCCTGAATTTTGGAACACATCTGCTATGCGTAAAGGAACCAAATGTGGGCCACATTTAATTTTATGTTATTCGATGAAAAGTGGCAAAGACGTGGTGGATGCCCATTGTGGAAATTTTTATACACCTGCTTTCTGTGAAATTTTAACAAGCGATATCAGACATGATTTAATAAATATTCCACAACTGTCAGTTTATTTTAAGCATTTTTAAAGGATTTCAGGGAATATAAAATGTGTACAATATATTATTTGAAAATGTAAATATGAAATATTTGCCTTAAATTTTATCCATAGCAATTGGAGAAAAATTAAATAAAATGACCTAAATTTCAATTACTTATTAAGACCCCTTACGATTAAGCTTTAAAATTGAGACATTTTCTAGAATGATAATCATGCAAGGGATTTTTATAAATTCGCTACGTCTAGTAATAATTATGAGTCGTACACGACGACACATAATTTTGTGGATGAACACACACACACACACATGCACACATACCCCCCCCCACACATATATATATATATATATATATATATATATATATATATATATATATATATTATCAGGATCTTTTATTGAATTTATTTTATGAACGTAGTTAAAGGATGTCTTTAAAGACATCCTTTCACTACGTTCATAAAGACTAGATAATGCAATAAGAAACGAATCACAAATACAATGACACTTTTCCACTTATATCCAAGGAATAGTGTGAAAAATAAATGTCCCTTTTGTTAGATTTGTTGAAATTGAAGATGATTGAATTATGTTTCTGTACTCTGTTTTTGCTTTCTAAACAATCTATGAATTATAACAACTTCTAAACTATTAATTTCTTGTTTTATTTTTCTTAAGACTTATTATTTATTCAACTTAAAGAATACAGAAATAAGTACTAATTTCTTCATTTCCTGAAATATATTGCCTTTTTATTTAAACGACACTGATGCTTCTTTCTCTGTCTTTTTGTTTTTAATCTTTTATGAGTAGTTTTTGAAGTATCGTTCTTTAGAGACTGGGACGAAATATTGGAATTGGACATCGAATGCTTAGAATATGGAATTCTTAGAATTAGTAAATGATGTGCAAAAGGAAGACATGACGCCATTTTCAAAACCTGCTTTCACTAAATAATTTCTCACGATCCAAAAGAATGGATTTAATTTAAGATTCTCTTTTACCATCGACTGTTTGCAGCCCATTTCATCTTATTTGGTTAGGTCTGGTTACTTAGCTCATATATATCAACGGCAGAAAGGGATATTAGTTTTTGTCATAAACACGCCAAATAACTTACAAACAGTACACGGTGCGAATTCGGAAATGGTCTTCATAAGGCCGATATTCTTCTAAGACTAGTTCACTATTAAAAGACCAATCAAACTTTATTTACACCTCCTGAAAATAATCTCTCTATTTTCATAAGAACATCGAATTGCGTAGACAAGTTAACAGTCTTTGATGTTTATTTACTCCTCGCGGAGTTAGGCACAAGGCCAGTTTTATCTTAATCCCACAAGTAAGATGTGAGCCAAGATCGGGTCGAGCAAGTGGGGTTAAAAGCCAGCGCTCGAGAGGTGAGCACTCTGGCCATTTAAAAATTGCCTGGTAAGCCCCGTCGGCATTCCCCGGTAGGGGCGCCTCAGACAGTAAGCAATAAACTTACTCCTCCCCAAAGAGGGGAGGCGAAGCCTGGGAGGGTGGTCCTCCTAGAACTGCACAGGACAGGCGTGCAGTATCCATCGGAACAGATACTACACTTTGATCTTAGCCAAAAGGCCGAGCTGACCAATACAGTCTTTGATGAATTGGTGAGTTGAGAGTGAATCTTATCACAGTTGTATTACACTATACATATACAATATGCATTGTGTTTCGGAATGTAATTACTCACAAAAGGTAAAATGACGTAGGAGAGAAAAGCAAATACTAGATATTTTTTCACGAATGGTTATTGACGTGAGACTGCAGAAATCTCGGAATGTATTCCTTTTAACAGGATACAAAAGCAAAATATTTAGTATTATTTATATTATATTATTCGGACTACTGTTCTCATCTTAGATGTTATTATCACACAACATTTTGGCCGATCGAACTTTCGACCTTCATCTTGTCGAACTCGGGAATATTCCTGTCGACATATAGAGTCTGTATGAAATTTCGAATGGAAACTTTTACTTAATTAATGGAGTAAATTCAAGATTATATTCTTTATTACTACCCATACATATGCCATAATCTTCTTTCACTAAAAGACTATCTCTATGACGTCATTTATTTCGTTACTACACCGGATTCACTAGTTCTACAGGACGCACATCAGGAATGTCGGGGTTTAACATCGGCCGAAACGTTATGAGAATAACATCTAAGATAAAAACAATAGTACGAATAATCCGAAAAATACATATTATCAATCATCATCGAAACAATTCCGAAACAACGTATCGTATTCATTCTATTAATTTATACTAGATTTCAGTCCCGTGCGATAATACAGTAGTCAGCGGCGGTGTCGACTATGGACGTTTGTATAACTTTAACTAATTCCCCTGAGAAAAGGATTGACTTCATTTTCTCATCTACCCGTTAATGTTTAAATAGGTAAATGTTACTGGGCCCTTATTTTGAAGATGTACTCTCATATAATTGTGCATTACTTTAAACATTTTATCAAGTTAAAATCACACGTTATCTAAGGTTTGCAAACTGTTGGTGTGCGTTTCCAAATTGTATTTTTCTCGGTGCACCGAGGCCATTCTCATTACGCGTGACTCTGCACGACTAGTTGCTATGATAGAGCTGAGGCAAATGCTGCCAGGCGTACTTTCTTACTATAATTAAATAATACATTTTAATAAAACACTTTTATTAGAGAATAAATAGTTTATTTAATTCCTCCACGAAAAACTAAGTTGCAATTAATCATCATTGCAATTATCAATTTGACGTGTGTTTTAGCTTGTTCGATTCTTTAAAAATAAGCGAGACGCTTCGCAACAACTAATATATATATATATATATATATATATATATATATATATATATATATATTAGTACTTCATATATCCACATAAAATATTATAAGGAGATATAATTTTTTATGTATCAGTTTTCAGTATTTACTTTAACAGTGCTCGATACGTAAGTAGAGCTAGGTAGTAAGCAATGAAAATATATATGGCAATCAAGCTACACAGAGACTCCCGACGATTCCCCCCGGGTATGAAACACGGGAGCCTCTGTGTAGCTTGATTGCCATATATGTTTTCATTGCTTACTATATATACATATATATATATATATATATATATATATATATATATATATATATATGGTAAAATGAAAAAGGAAAACCAAAAACTGGATGTTTTTTTATGTGTACATCAACGTTTCGTCTTTATTTATAAGACTTCATCAGGATGATGATATAGGGAAAAGATATCATGCAAGCACGGATACATGTAGGGTAGACATGTTAGGAAGAAAAATAAAATAAAATGAAAAATATTGGCAGCGTCTAGCTGGACGTCCGTACTTGTTAGAGAATGAAAAATGAGTGGGAGAAAAAGGGGAAGGGTGGAGGGAGCAAGGACTACTGTGGCTGGCGATGAGAGAAAGAGGTGGGGGATGAGCAGGGGTAAAATGGATGGCAGAGAGATTGGAGGAAAAGGGGGAGGGGGTGTTTGACCAGATGGCTGTGGTCGAGATTGAAGGGGAAGAGTGAGTTGGAATGTTTGTGTGTGTGGGGTGTATGCAGGGAAATGGGGATGGGTAGAGAGGGAGGGGGGGCTGTGATTTTGGTGGATGGGCGAAAGTTATAGTCTTAGAGAGCGTTTGAAGAAAATGAGGGAATTCTCCCTGAATCTTCTCTTATTTTTCCTCATTTTTTCCCTCACATTTTTAATACTACAGTCCAAATAAACTTTCTCATGTTCCAAATATTTCAAATATATTCCTCACCCACCCTTTCAATCACCCCCCTCCCCCACCCACTCCAATCCCTCACTCATTGCTATCATTTTCCAAATATTTCAAATATTTCACACCCTATCACGACAAATCCTCCCTCTTCCCCCTCTCATCCATTTTCTCCCATACCTTTTTCTTAAATTCCCTCATTTTCTTCAAACGCTCTCTAAGACTATAACTTTCGCCCATCCACCAAAATCACAGCCCCCCCCTCCCTCTCTACCCATCCCCATTTCCCTGCATACACCCCACACACACAAACATTCCAACTCACTCTTCCCCTTCAATCTCGACCACAGCCATCTGGTCAAACACCCCCTCCCCCTTTTCCTCCAATCTCTCTGCCATCCATTTTACCCCTGCTCATCCCCCACCTCTTTCTCTCATCGCCAGCCACAGTAGTCCTTGCTCCCTCTACCCTTCCCCTTTTTCTCCCACTCATTTTTCATTCTCTAACAAGTACGGACGTCCAGCTAGACGCTGCCAATATTTTTCATTTTATTTTATTTTTCTTCCCAACATGTCTACCCTACATGTATCCGTGCTTGCATGATATCTTTTCCCTATATCATCATCCTGATGAAGTCTTATAAATAAAGACGAAACGTTGATGTACACATAAAAAA
Source organism: Sepiola atlantica (assembly GCA_963556195.1). Taxonomy (NCBI): domain Eukaryota; kingdom Metazoa; phylum Mollusca; class Cephalopoda; order Sepiida; family Sepiolidae; genus Sepiola; species Sepiola atlantica. The sequence goes on from OY744555.1 coordinate 40,611,738, forward strand.
ACATCCAGTTTTTGGTTTTCCTTTTTCATTTTACCATCACGTCGGATTACCTTCATCCTTCTATTCCCATATATATATATATATATATATATATATATATATATATATATATATATATATACATATATATATATATACATATATATATATACATATATATATGTAAAGGAGTAAGGCTACCAACATTTGTAGAATGTTTTTTTCAACATTTATTTATTATTTTGTTGTTTTTTTCAACATTTATTTATTATTTTGTTGTTTTACCATTTTATGATTTTATATATAACGCGTTTCAAGCGGTGGCCCGTTTTCATCAGATGAAAGCGGGCCACCGCTTGAAACGCGTTATATATAAAATCATAAAATGGTAAAACAACAAAATAATAAATAAATGTAGAAAAAAACAACAAAATAATAAATAAATGTTGAAAAAAACAACAAAATAATAAATAAATATTGAAAAAAACATTCTACAAATGTTGGTAGCCTTACTCCTTTACATATATACTTTTCTCTCGTTGGAACTGCACTAATACTGCACTACCCTCTTTTCTATACATATATATATATATACATATATATATATATATATACATATATATATACATATATATACATATATATATATACATATATATATATACATATATATATATATATACATATACATATATACATATATACATATATATATACATATATATATATATACATATATATATATATATACATATATATATATACATATATATATATACATATATATATATATATATATACATATATATATATACATATATATATATATACATATATATATACATATATATATATATATATACATATATATATATACATATATATATACATATATACATATATATATATATATATATATATATATATATACTAGCGAACCTACCAACTTTTAGCGTTTAAAATGCAACTATTACTTTTCATAGAGAGTGCGTCAAAATACAAGATCAACTAAAACAATTCGAACGTTGTCTTTGTGCCGAGTGATAATCGATAATACTTTTCTGAAATATGAGAATTAGAAACCTTTTTAGAATGCGTACAATGCGACCAGTCGCAATTTATTGCGCTGAATGTTGGCCAGCCACAAAGGAGTTGAGGGTCGGCAACCAAGAGGACGGCCAAAACATTGTTGGCTCGAGACGCTTCACCAGGACTTGAAAATCGCCGTTGTACACCACGATCAGGCACAGGACCGAAGGAAATGGAGGGACACAATGACAGCTTCAACCTTGCGATATGATGCAAGACAACGTAAGGAAGAATGCATATATTGGTATATTCTTTTCGCATTAAAAACATACAAAATTGTTTCATGCAGCCAAATACAATGTGTATTACACTATACATATACAATATGCATTTTATTTCGGAATTAAATACCTCACAAAAAGTAAAATGCCGTAGGAGAGACAAGCAAATATTCGATATTTCTTCACGAATTGTTCTTGACGTGAAACTGCAGAGATTTCTCGGAATGTATTCTTTTTAACACGATACAGAGGCAAAATATTTTCAATGCTAATGTATTTATTATTACATCATTTTTCCGCTCAGGTCATTTGTAACAGATTAGGGTTAGAGTTAGGGTTAGGGTTAGGGTTATGGTCAGGGTTAGTGTTATGGTTAGGGTTAGTGTTAGGGTTAGGGTTAGGGTTATCTAGAAATGTAATGATAATAGAAGGCGTCTACGTGTCTAATCATCATGGTATAAACTCTAGATTGACGGCTCCCAACTGCTACTTAAGCCTTACTAGTTCAAACATGCACTCATTTCTGATACGTGGTTTAGGTTTACTAATCGAACTGTCTGAAATATATCAGGTCTATATCATTGGGTAGCATAAGAGAAGTGTGGATGTTTTTTATCATATTATTCTTCGTTAAATAACATATTAAACAGGGGAGAAGCCGTAAAAAGATAAACGTTCATTCCATTCCATGTATTACATAATACCTATAACAATATAAACTGCATTTCGACATTAAATGAAATACAACGGGCTGATATGCTGTAAAGCAAACACAAAGCAGCAAATTTATTATAAGCTGTTCCTGTGAAGTCCGGACGTTTAGAAAAAAAACGAAATAATTTGGGATAAACTTGTTTCACATTGGGGGAAAATGCGGCATAATGGCCGAAGAAAAGTTCTGTTTAAGTTTTAAAATACCGGTGAGTGAATACGTCGGCATTTCCCAGTAGTGGCGTCTACACGTTATCGGCAATAAACAATCCCCTACCAAAGGAGGAGGTAATTCATAGGGTGTTGCACATACTCTTATCAAGATGAACCACACTTTAATCCGGCCACGAAATGTCTGATATTTCAAGTCCGGTCTTGCATAATTGATACTAAGGCCAACCAATTCTGATGTGAGAACTGGCGAATATCTTATTATCCTGCGTCTAGATTTTACGAACAGCCTGTACAATAAGAATACATAATGTGTTGTGCTTCGAAACTCACTAACAGATAAAATGGTTGATATGCCATGAACACACAAACAGTGGGGCCTGTCTATTATTTTGTCCGGTATTTTCGTAGAAGTATAACGAAGACAATTTAGGCGAACTCTGCGCCACAAATCGTTTTAGAAATTACCGTTATTTCCCCCTGGTAACCAATTTATTTTTATCGAGCAAATTTGCGAAAGCGTAAACCGTGTAAGATGGCGAACATATTTAACAAGTGCTAAATGGGCGGTCATTCTAAAGACTTGATGATATTCTTCGTCTGTTAGTTAATTTAATTTGACCATGCGAACGAATTTACCTCAACTGGACACAGTGGGAAGAGTAGCAATCACCAAAATTTGATTTAGAGCCTCCGAATCGCAGGAAAAGTATTACCTATTTCCTCGAAGCAGAAGGGAAATTCTTCTTGAGTGAATTGAGCAGTTTCCTAGATGGGGATTATCCCCTCTGCACAATGTTAAGTCTTGAAGTTATATATTGCAAAAGATTAGGCGATATTCTTTTTTTGTTTTAGGTGCGTATGTCAATCGACTAAACTGCACTATCATCACTAAACGCGTATATTGAATGGACTCATGTGATGACGATGATCAGCATCTTTATACGATGCTATTTTGTCGTTCTGTCGTTTTGTCGCTGACGTTTACAATAGCAATTTCATAGTTCACGCTAAAATTTACCTATAACATTTTCCGCCATTTTTACGTTTGAAATTTGGTCTAGCTCTTTTTTTATTTGAAGATGTTCTGATTTAATTGAAATAAAGTTAACTTTTTAAATCTGGGAAGGCTTGTTGCCACTCAGTCTCCAGGGAACACCACCGGGTGTTGTCGGTAAACAATCACTGATGATGACCTGTGTGATAACTCCCATCTACAAAAATAATAAACCTGCTATGTAAATTGCAACCGAAGTAAAATAAAAGGACAGAAGGAACATCACAAGAACCCAAGGAAACTGACACTACAATAAATCTTATCAACTGTATTCTCCTCCCCACAAAGGTAACTGTGAATTATCAAGGAAGCAGGAAAGACCGAGGATGGACAGCACTAACCAGACCTCCACTTGAAGAGTGCACAGATGACTAGGACCTTGGAAATGATTATTGCTACCCAGATCTTAGTGAAGACCAATGCCAGTTCCTAGTCAGAAATCGATGGTAAGTAGCTGTTGCGATAACAAAAACTTATTTTCAAAGATTATCCAAAAAGGTGGGAAGTACTTGGAATCTGAGGAGACTTGTTGTCACCCAGACTCCAGGGAACACTACTGGTTATCATCACTGAGGTTTTTATGATGATCACCTGTGTGAAAACTCATAATGATTACAATAATACTACGAATAATAAACATAATAATTCCTCACCTGAAGAAATATGAATAGTCCTTCTTTTAAAAATAAATGATATAACAAATGAGTTATTTTTAAAGAAAACAATTTTTCATTCAGATTGACCCCTTTGACAATCTGCATATATTTTTAACGGAATTTTTCTTTTCATTCACTGCGTTTTTTTAACAAAAATTCCTTTAATAATAATTTTCATATTTTTCAAATATTTTAACTTTGTTTTTTTTCGAAAGCCAACTTATCCATCTGTATTTCTCCTCTGATGATAAGATTTCGATCTTTGAAAAGCCTTTGCTTAAGGAAAGAATAATAAACACTAGTTTATTAGTGAATACCCCTTGCATTGCACAATTGAAATTTGAAATAAATTTGGACAATCGTCGCATATTTATCACTCTTTTTTCTTCTCTCTCTCTCTCTCTCTCTCTCTCTCTCTCTCTCTATATATATATATATATATATATATATATATATATATATATATATGTATATATATATATATATAAACAAATAAATATATATATAAGCAAATAAATAAATATATATATATAAACAAATAAATCAATATATATATATAAACAAATAAATAAATATATATATATATATAAACAAATACATAAATATATATATAAACAAGTAAATAAATAAATATATATATATATATATATATATATATATATATATATATATATATATATATATATATATATATATATATATATATATATATATGAGAAATGGGACGTAATGGGAAATGAAAAAGGAAAAAGCAAGAGATATTTTTTTATATATTCATCAACGTTTCGTCTTTATTTCACTCTCTGCAACTCACTTCTCTCAGCCCGGGCATTTGTCCAACGCTCTCGGCAGCCACGGCTGCTACTTGTTTTCATCATGTCAACCCAATATTTCGATATACTTGCATGACATTTTTCTCAAAATCATCATCCTGAGGAAAACTTACAAATGAAGACGAAACGTTGAGGAATATATAAAAAATACTTCTTGGTTTTTCCTTTTAATTTCTCCTTACGTCCCATTTCTCATATATATATTTATTTGTTTATATATATATATATATTTATTTATTTGTTTATATATTTATGTATTTGTTTATATATATATATATATTTATGTATTTGTTTATATATTTATGTATTTGTTTATATATATATATATATATATATTTATGTTTTTGTTTATATATATATATATATATATATATATTTATTTGTTTATATATATATATATATATATATATATATATATATATATATATAATTTATTTATTTATTTCGGAACGTCTACTTTTGACTTACTTCTCCCCATGCGTAATAGATATAACAACTAAATCATCGGGGCGAGCGCTTACTGTTACACAACTAAAACTGGCCGTTGCTGCATCACATTACGTTTGTAATTACTAACATACATTTTACAAATCGGTTTTTAATGTGGAGCAGGACAACAATTAAAAATGCCTTCGTTTAGAAGGATGTGTTTGTCTTTGACCGTTGACAACATATATATTAAATGCCGAACCCAGTCAGTAGGCCGAGGTTTCTCCGCCCCACTAAGATTTTAAATAGTTTCCAGTCGATCTGCCGTGCACCAGTTTTATATACTATTTTTAGCGGCTAACGTGTAAATTGAGTAGATGTATCTTCAAATAGTTGGATCATTCGGACTACTATTCTCATCTCGATTGTTATTTTCCCAGAGTTTCTATGGAATTATCGGATCTTCTAAACTTCTACTATCTCGCATATCCGGGTACCGGACAGACGTACGTGCGCAACGGAAGTCACAACGGTGTTTCTCGAATAGTTGACATGTCAAATCATTTATTAAAATAATGTGTTTTTTAGTGTATAAGTGAACTTATATACAAAAAAATAATGGTGTACGCCGTATTCGTATTTGGGAAAAATCGAATTTTATCACAATGAAGAAAAGCATCTAATGTTCGATAAATATATATCTGTTAATATGTTATTCCGGTAAGTATGAATAAGAAAACCAGGATTTTGGACAAATAAAATATTTTGATTACCCGATCAAAACGTGTTTCAGAAAAGTCTAATAAAATGTTCCTATAAGTCTAACGTTTGAAAAGGTAGACTATCAAACATACAATTGCAAGATTGAAATATGAAATAATAACTGTCCCATGAATGTATGTGATTCATATATAAGTAATAGTGGAAGTGAATCAGGCTGTGCAAGTTCAAACTCCTCCAACCACTTGCATGTATGACTATTGAAAAATTATGATGAGGACTAACTATGAAATTCGAACACTTAAAAAAAATCGCTGCCAAAGCAGATGTTTTCCGTGTAGATTAGTTAGAATTTTATACTCATCAACAGCACAAAAGAACAATGTGAGCATTATTTGATATATAATATGTAATGTTCGTGATTGAAAACTAGTTTTACGATGCAACTATAATGCACGCTGTAATGATGTAATGAGGTATTTTCAATTTTCTTGGTATATATACACCGTCCAAATGCGCATCTATACATTTAACTGCTTAATATGTTTGCCCATAGTCTTATTTTTGGCTAAGAGTGCACATCATTTATTTGATTTGAGGAATATATGTAAAAGATATCTATATGGAAATAGTACAATGACGCTAGCTGACCTGGCCGTATTGTTCCAAGTAATTTATATTCTAACGGAATGACACGATTTATTTTGCATTTATTTTCCTATGTTTGTTGCTGTGTTTTTTAGTGTTACCTGATTTCCCCAGCAGCTACGAGGAAATATTGCTATATAAATGTACATTATTTCATATGATAATATTGTGGGTTCACAGGAAGTATCACCTTTCGGAAACAGTAAATGAAAACTAGGCGTTTATGTTGAGGGAAAAAACGAGACAATTCAATTATATTTGTTTTTGTATTAAAAAAGAGTCGGTAGATACACGGAAAAAACTAACTGTTGATCATGTCAATATATATGCATGTACAAGTGTGTGTTATATAGAATTATGACAGATCATCTTCAATGTAATTCCCCTTTCTATTGATCGTATTCTGAATGTATTGCATATGCACACGACACAGTTAATAACCATACACGGTTTCATATATTTATGCAATAAATATTTAGAATATAAACATGTATCGAGAGAACTTTCCACGGGATAACATAGCTACCTCATGTTAATAATTAAATAGCCTTGACAGGTCATCATTTCCATTGGTTAAGATATCGCACTTCTCAGATAGGACATGCTTAAAATATAATTAAGTAGTTCAGCATTGGCAGGTCGATTTTAACCAACATTTGAAGGAAAAGTTTCTTGAATTTTCCTATTGTTAAATTCCGTATTGTTGTTATTAATTATGTGAGATATTGTTTTATTTTTTTTTAAATCGATTAGGATTTTTTTCAATAAAAATGTTTTTTGAATGTTAAATAACTCACTTTTAAACATATTTTACGGCTTCTTGTAAACTATTAAACATGGTCGTCACAATTGTCGCTAGAAATTGCTAAATGCATATTCCAACATTCGATATTGATGGTCGACAGTATTTGCTTGGTAACATTTTGAAATTAGATAAAAGATAAACCGAAAACAATGGAACGAAATCAAAAGCCGAAGACAAAAAAATAATGTACATTGTTTCATCGTATTTTTTTGTTTTTTAATATTTTTTTTTGTTTTTTAACTATTGTTTTATTTTTAGTTTTTATTATATATTAGTTAAGACGTACGAAGTGATATAATGTCGCTATCTGTCATATAATAAAACTGAATGGGGCGAAGGTCATGATGAATTCTAAATCTTTCATTCATGAAGAAACTTGTCGCGGATATTCTTCTGTCACAAGGCCCAGTTTCGTTAAGTTTCGTGATCGTTGTTACAGTTTTGGCTATCGTTTTAACTCGTTTTCCGATGTTACCGCCTTAATATTGTCGGCCATTGGTCATGAATTGCATTTCGATAATCCTGGCAAGAATGAATGTTTCTAAACGGAATCCAAGTTATATTGTTCATTCGTGCGATGAGTTAATAGGAAAAATATTTCCAGGAAAAAAGAAAAAACTAAAATAAAATCAATTTGAAATCCCAGGAGAACAACAATGTTTCACTGGAAATGAATAAAATAAAATTTGTTTGAATTTTTTAGTTGAAATGCACAATCACATATAAGAATACATAATAGGGTTTATTTTAAATGTATGAGTGAAATATATACGAAAAACAATGGTTTCTATGGTTTTCCCATTTGGGGAAATCGAATTTATTTAGAAAGAAGAAAGGCATATAGTGTTCGATAAATATATATATGTTAATATTTAATTCTGGTAAGTATGAATTAGAAAACTAGGCCTTGTTTGATTGTAAATAAAATATTAAGATTATCTAATAAAAACGCGTTTGAAAAAAATCTAGTAAAGTGGGCGTTTTTTGCATCTTTTGTAAAGGAAGACTATCTAACGTACAATCGGCAAATATGAATAAAACATAATAACTGTCTATAAATGTATTTGCCATATACAAAGTCATCCCGGTGTACGTGGGTGAGAGTGGGAGTAGATCTGACTGTGAGAGTGAAAACTCTTCCGATCTCTTTCATGCATGACTATTGAACAATTAGTGAGCAGGACTACTTATATTAATCACAATTGTTTTAAAATGATGCTATATGAGCTTAAACCAATTGAATTCTGAGTCTTTAAAATCTTAAATTCATGAATCATTATAAGCTTACATGTGAATGTTGGTCATTTGTATGAAACACTTTTTTAATTGTATTTTTGTGAAAATCAAATTAAATAAATAAGGGGGCGATTTGAATAAAAATGCTTTAAATTGAAACCTAATTAATACTGTTACATTCAACCGGGAATAAACCTCATTTTATCTATATGCCTGCGGCCTGAGGTTAACATCGTGCGATCAGCGAGTCAGTGATGCGTCATATCAAGACAAAACAAGCGCGTGCATGTGGATATAAACATTTTAATTTTAAAATTATAATGATTGATTCCCTTTAAAGGCGAGCGATGTGTTAGGGGTAAATGAATTACGACTCAAAGCTGTTGCAAAAGTTCGATCCCCTATTAAAGCTGAGATTGAACACACTTAAGGGACATTGTATCGTAAAATGCGGTGTTTGTCATTCTCATTCGTACAGTTGTACAAATGGGCGCATCGTACCTAAGATCCAGTGTTCGAATTCTGCGGTCGGCGGATAAACAGTGTAAATAGAAACATTGAGTAGACCTATACAGTTGAAAGGAAAGCTTGTCTATAAATATATATATATATATATATATATATATATATATATATATGTTATATATATATATATATGTTATATATATATATATTCATTTTACAATTTTTTTTTTAATGACTCAAAGCTTCTTTAGACTATATATATATATGTATATATATATATATATATATATATATATATATATATATATATATATATATATATATACAAATTTCAAATAATACGTTACATATTTCAGAGACAAACCATGGGTTCATTGACATGGATTGACATTTTTCTGTTTAGAAAAAAAGTCGTTAACATCCATTCAAATTTTCCCAGACTCACGAAATAAAAGCAAATAACGTTCAACATAACCAATTCACACAGACTCTCGGATAGACTCATAAACGTTATTAAGTAAAAGTTAACATAATTAATTAAATACAAGGACCCCACATACCCCTATACAGGTATAACCACATATATTACGATGGTAGCAAGTAAACATTGACGCCCCCTCTTAATTTGATGCACCGTAGGAAAACTTTGTTTCACTGATAAGAATATCCCCTCCAATTAGCTAATGCAACTAAAATTTTAAAAACAGTTTAAAACTTAAATATGAGCAGCCCCTAGAAATAAGTATAAATATAAAACTTGAACCCAGTTATACATGCACATCCGGTAAATTAATAATCGTCTACCACACCAGATTGTAACCCAGTCGCCGATCAATAAATTACACCACAGAACGTCACCCTAATTAGGAATACCTCACTGAAGCAATAAAACAAACAACATCTGTTATCAACAATTACATATTTTTTAAATAATACTTAGTTACGACTATGAACAATACAGACATACAGACTTGCTCCATAAATGATGCTTGATCGAATTCATCGGAATCTGTTACAAGCCATTCTTCGATTTGTTTTCATTTCATGAATCGCTGACGATTTGAATGATTTGTAACGATTTTTTTATAAAATATGTAACATATAGTTTTTGAAATAGATAATTTTATATTTTAGTTCTCACAATCTTGCGACCGAACACTTTATTGATTTCTTATCAACATACACTGACGAACTATATATATATATATATATATATATATATATATATATATATATATATATATATATATATATATATATATATATATATATATATGTAAAGGAGTAAGGCTACCAATATTTGTAGAATGTTTTTTTCAACATTTATTTATTATTTTGTTGTTTTACCATTTTATAATTATGAAATCGGCCAAACCAAGTTCAAATTTATTTGGATTATAAAATGGTAAAACAACAAAATAATAAATAAATGTTGAAAAAAACATTCTACAAATGTTGGTTGCCTTACTACTTTACATATATACTTTTCTCTCGTTGGAACTGCACTAATACTGCACTACCCTCTTTTCTATATAGATATATATATATATATATATACTTATATATAAAATATGAAACTAAAAGTATACTTTTAGAGAATATAACCTATAGTAAAATAGTTTAAGCTCAATATACGAGATAGAGCAATCATAAAGATGCATTAAAGAAAATAGATAAATATGTACGAATGAAAAATCTATTTCAACTTCGATTGTTCAATGCAAGGTGTACTCGGTAAAAACATGTTCATTTTTCTTTCCTTAAGCCAGGCGTTTTCAAAGATTAAAATCTTATCATCAGAGGAATTACATAGATAAGTAAGTTTGCAGTAGAAAAGCCAAAATTCAAAATTTGAAAAAAATATAAAGTAATGGAGAGTAAGAGTATGCGTGTGAAAATATGGAGTCTGTCCAGTTGGTGAATGTCCGTAGATCCATTGCCCGGTGAAAGGAGATTTACAGATGGAAAACAATCGAAGTTGAAATAGATTTGTCATTCGTATATATTTATCTCTCTTCTTTCATTCATCTTGATATGTGTATAAATATATATATATATATATATATATCGGCTCATAAAAATGGTCGTACATGTTCACATAGCAACATATACATCAAAAGGGTTGTACATGTTCACATAGCAACATATAAATCAAAATGGTTGTACATGTTCACATAGCAACATATAACTCAAAATTGTTGTACATGTTAACATAGCAACATATATATAAAAATGGTTGCACATGTCCTCATAGCAACATATACATCAAAATGGTTGTACATGTTCACATAGCAACATATACATCAAAATGGTTGTACATGTTCACATAGCAACATATAAATAAAAATAGTTGTACATGTTAACATAGCATCATATACATCAAAATAGTTGTACATGTTAAACTAGCAACATATACATCAAAATGGTTGTACATGTTAACAGAGCAACATATACATCAAAATAGTTGTACATGTTCACATAGCAACATATACATCAACATAGTTGTACATGTTCACATAGCAACATATAACTCAAAATTGTTGTACATGTTCACATAGCAACATATAAATGAAAATGGTTGTACATGTTAACATAGCAACATATACATAAAAATGGTTGTACATGTTCACATAGCAACATATAAATCAAAATAGTTGTACATGTTAACATAGCAACATGTAACTCAAACTGGGTGTACATGTTCACATAGCAACATATACATCAAACTGGTTGTACATGTTCACATAGCAACATATACATCAAAATGAGTGTACATGTTCACATAGCAACATATAAATCAAAATGGTAGTACATGTTGACATAGCAACATATACATCAAAATGTTTGTACATGTTTACATAGCAACATATACATCAAAATGGTTGTACATGTTCACATAGCAACATATACATCAAAAGGGTTGTACATGTTCACATAGCAACATATACATCAAAATGATTGTACATGTTCACATAGCAACATATAAATGAAAATGGCTGTACATGTTAACATAGCAACATATACATCAAAATGATTGTACATGTTAACATAGCGACATATACATCAAAATGGGTGTACATGTTCACATAACAACATATAAACCAAACTGGGTGTACATGTTCACATAGCAACATATACATCAAAAGGGTTGTACATGTTCGCATAGCAACATATACATCAAAATGTTTGTACATGTTCACATAGCAACATATACATCAAAATGGTCGTACATGTTCGCATAGCAACATATACATCAAAAGGGTTGTACATGTCCACATAGCAACATATACATCAAAATGGTTGTACATGTTCACATAGCAACATATACATTGCCTGATTGTGACTGGACAGGCAAATGCCTGAAAGAAAAAAGGAATAGAGGGAGAGATTGGAAGCTGAACCGAGGAATGCCCATGAGAGTGATATGTAATAGCAAATAATCGCGTAGTTGTTAATAAGTCGATTTATTCTACGTATGTTTTAGTGTCCATGACTCGTTTACTGTCTGTAAGTGGTTTGTAGCTCACCTGATTGAATCTCATTACCTTATCAATTTAAAGCAATGACCATCGATTATGGCATGAAATTAGTAAAAAAACTCGTGACACGATCTTTTATGAATCGATAATATTTTATGATAAAAAATCTTGTGATATAACTAAACATATATAGGTTTTATGGCATGAAATTATTACAAAAACCCGTGCACAATCTTTTATGAATAGATTATATTTTATGATCAATAATCTTGTGATATAACAAATCATATATAGTTTTTATGGCATGAAATTATTACAAAAACTCGTGACACGATCTTTTATGAATCGATAATACTTTATGATAAATAGTCTTGTGATATAACAAAACATATATAGTTTTTATGACATAAAATTATTGAAAAAACTCGTGATACGATCTTTTATGAATCGATAATATTTAATGATCAATAGTCTTGTGATATAACTGAACATATATACTTTTTATGGCATGAAATTATTACAAAAACTCGTGAACAATCTTTTATGAATCCATAATATTTTATGATCAATAGTCTTGTTGAAACACCCTGTATAACTAAACCGATATATTTTCATTTTGTTTAATTTATCTGAGTAACAGTTATTTCGGGTTTTACTAGCTATTCATGATATTTATTGCGAACGATTCCTTCAACAGAAACTATTTATGTTGTCATTTCTGCGTGAGGCGGTCGTTATGCAGTGGCTGACGAAGCAGACTGACTAGCAAGGTATGTTAAATAATAATCAAGTCGGTTCCAGAACACCAATTTCATCTATGGATGTTGACAAACTACACAGGATATCAACTGTAAGTACATGATTCTAGAGAAAACGGATTTTTTTTACAAATGATAAACCTTTGATAAAAATAGAATATATTTTAAGTGTTTAAGGAGGTAACTCCCTTAAGTAGGATTTCGAACAACTTCCATTGTCTTCCCTATAAAATGTTATACATATTATTGAAATTTCATAAAAATAGGATATATTGGAAGTTTTAAGGATGTTATACTCTCATAGCAACATTAGAGGTTCACTTAGAGATTCAACAACACTTCTATTCCTGGCAAATTTGACATGTTTTATGTAGATGCTCTAACCTTTCTCTCTTTAGGGAACACACCACACACCACACCCCACACACACCACACACCACATACTACACACACAACACACACCACACACCACACACAAATCACCCCACACACCACACCACACCACACACCACACACACCAAGCATAACTAACGACACCCCACACAGAAAACACATAACACACCACACACACCACACACCACATACAACACACCACACACAACACACCACACACAACGCACCACACATGCCGCACCACACATCATACCTCACATCCCACACACAACACACCACACACTACACACACCACACACCACACATACCACACCACACACTACACACCCTACACACAGGCGTTGTGTTTTATATATTTATATATATTACAATGCGCAATAAGCGTGTTACATCTTGTGTTTACGCGTTGTTATTAAAAATGAAGAAAGGACGAAGTAGAACGTTTAACAAATTTATTTAGCAAAAACACTGATTAAATTGAAATGTAGAAAACTGCTAAACGCGCTATGCTTAGGCTGATCGAGAGATCCGTTCTGTTTACTGTTCAACTGTCATGGCAGACGACTTCTTTTATGCAAGAGCGATTACTCTTTTTTTTGATTCAAGGGGAAATAACTATTCTGTTTTGTTAGGTTTCCCTAACATCTCCCCATTTTTGTCTTTAAACTGTACCGAGTGCACTTAGGGGTAACTTGGAGGTGCTTTACTCGAGTGCGACTGCGCTTTGGCCAATTTATGTGAGGTCTTTCATAATTCCCATCTGTATTCGTATGATTGGGAGATGATGGAGATGGCAGTTCGAATGTGTCCATAAACAAATCAAACGGAATGGTTGTTCTGTTGTAAACTAAGTTGTCTCCAGTGTACCTTGGACGTAACTGGTGTTTATCCCGTGCCCAGAATTGACTTCTGACAGTAACATTATACAAGAATTGTCCATTTGTTTTGCGGATGATGCCCGGTACTCAGTCTGGCTTGCCACGTCTGTAATTCCGAGCAAACACCGAGATTCAGTCATTACCTTAGACATATGTGCATTCGATTTGCCCCCATGTCACGGATAAAGTGTTGTGTCATAAACAAATATGTCTATCTCGATCTTTATTGCAATATAGGATCATTTATGGAAATCAAGAATTATAAAAGTTTAAGTATCGACTCGCATTAATTTGATGTTGTTTAAATATCCGGCAATCTAGGAAGACCTGAATATTTCCTGAGTATATATATATATATATATATATATATTAAGAAATCTGAGGAAAACAGACGTTTATTAATTCAGCTTCTCGTCTACATAATGGATCCCATCCACCTCTCTCTGATTTGATAGATTAGGTCATCATTTTGTGACGTCATTCACTGCGCCAACTCATCTACCATCTATGTTTTAATGGATGACGTCATAAACTGAAGATGTCACAATTTTCTTCCAGGTTATGTTAATCTCTAGGGAAACAAACGTTGATTAACTCAGTATAATAATATATACTAGCAGGGGTACCCGGCGTTGTCCGGTCCCCCCACCCCCCCCGTAGGCGAAAGTGTAACAATCTCTCTTTTCCCTTGTTGTCCGGGGCAAAAGCTGTCTTTTCCCCGGTCGCCCTCTCACCCCACCGCTCCCCATTCGCCCCACCCCTTTCTACCTTGCATCACTGTCTTCCTCCTAACCCCTAACTTCACCCTCGACACAGGTAGGTAGGTAGATGCTAGCGTATTAATATAGACATTTCTTTAATCCTATTGACGTCTATTTTATCGAGCGATCTTTCTGTTTCAATCATTTTCTTCCATCTGTCTCCATTATTTTTTTTGTTCTCTCATCTTAAAATTGAAAAAGATTCATAATAAAATTACATTATTTATCGTATAAGGTTTCTCTGCGAGTTTTCCTCCGGTAATTGTCGGCTTTTTCCCTTTTGTTTGATTCGTCTATTTGATAATCTTGACTAATGATATTAATCCACAAGTGACTCTTTTGTATCTCGGCTTTGCTTCAAGAAAAATAACAGCACTCCAACGTTAATGACTTAGATATTAATTTAAATGTTTCATTATTCCCCGAACACAAGGATTAAAAAACGCCTTACAACAAAGTAAGTAAGTGGATTTATCCCTAAACCTTTAATTGGAAATCTTTTGTGTCTTTGCACATGACAGATTCCCGACGTATATATATATATATATATATATATATATATATATATATATATATATATATATATATATATATATATACATATATATATATATATATATATATATATATATACATATGTATATATATATATATATTAACTCTCGCTTCACATTCATTATATATATATAAGTATACATATATATATATATATATATATATATATATATATATATATATATTAATATTCACTCGTTGTTATACTTGTTCAATTTCATTCTACCCCCTAAAAATGTCCCAAACGTCTGCATTCCTCGCCGTACATATATATATATATATATATATATATATATATATATATATATATATATATATATATATATATATATATATATATATATATGGGAAGAGAAGGATGAAGGTAATCCGACGTGATGGGAAAATGAGAAAGGAAAAACCAAAAAATGGATGTTTCTCATGTGTACATCAACGTTTCGTCTGTATTTATAAGACTTCATCAGGATGATAATATATATATACATATATATATATACATATATATATATCTATATATATATATATATATATATATATATATATATATATATATGTTATTTATATAATCTTTATTTATTATTTATTAAATAAAGTATGCATTTAATTGAAATTGGACATAATTGAATTTTCGGTGGCCCAATGGTTTAAATTTAAGGACCCTTTTGGATATTCTCAAAATTTGCTGAAATTTTGAGAATAGACATCATTTTTGGTCATTTACCTATAGTTAAATTTCATATGAATAAAAGGAAAACAGTTTTCAGATGGGGGTCTATTAATATTATATACTTTTACTCTTGTATGTTTATTTTCTCCCTGTTTTTTCCCATCGAGTGACGATTGCGTCCTAATTTAGTTCCGTCAAGCAGTACAACAAGTAGGAGTATCCGTTCAGTTTGGCTGGGATCAAAGTGTAGTATCTGTTCCGATGGATACTGCACGCTTGTCCTGTGCAGTTCTAGGAGGTCCACCCTCCCAGGCTTCGCCTCCCCTCTTTGGGGAGGAGTAAGTTTATTGCTTACTGTCTGAGGCGCCCCTACCGGGGAATGCCGAGGGGGCTGACCAGGCAATTTTTAAATGGCCAGAGTGCTCACCTCTCGAGCGCTGGCTTTTAACCCCACTTGCTTGGGTCACATCTTACTTGTGGGAGTAAGATAAAACTGGCCTTGTGCCTAACTCCTAGCGAAGGAGTAAATAAATATCCGTTCAGCGTTGCTGTCATCGCAAAACGAAAAAGATCATAATTAAAAAAAGAAACATCTGAGATGACACTTGAAATGATGATGTCACAAAACGATGATGTTATCCATCGAATCAGTGAAAGAATAAGATATGCCTTATGTTAGTTTATCTTGACCCGTTACTCGATCATGAGTATATATATATATATATATATATATATATGTATATATATATATATATATATATATATATATATATATATATATATATATATGTATATATGTAAAAATAAAAATGGAATAAAAGATAAGCAAATCAACAACTAGCAAATATACACTCAAAAACACATATTGAATAGTTCTATCAAAATATTTCGATTGTTAAAATACAATCATCATCAATCGGTAACAGAACTGTAATTAAAAACAGAAAAGTTTTCAAAGTTAAACAAATAACGCAATTTGGGAAAAAATAATCACGTGTAATAAACAGTAGAAAGGAGAAAGAAAGAAATGTTAAAAAAAACTTGTATTAATGAAAAAATGCTGCCTTAAGACACACACACAACACAAACACACACACATATATATATATATATATATATATATATATATATATATATATATATATATATACATGTTTTTATCTACATACGTATACGTTTCATGCTTTCAGGAATCGTCATGAAGAGAAGAATTATTCATACCGGAACCCCGGAACATGGGCTATGTTTAAAACTGATATCCTAACGTCTTGGTTTATATATATATATATATATATATATATATATATATATATATATATATATATATATATATATATATATATATTAGTACTTCATGTATCCACGTAAAATATTATAAGGAGATATAATTTTTTATGTGTCAGTTTTCAGTATTTACTTCAACAGTGCTCGATACGTAAGTAGAGCTAGGTAGTAAGCAATGAAAATATATATGGCAATCAAACTTCACAGAGGCTCACGTGTTTCACCCTCGGGGGAATCGTCAGGCTAAATGCATGGAGTTATTTTTGTCAGGTGTTTTTATATACATGGCTTGCTAGTTAACCAATCAGATTCTTTGTTGTTCCAATCGTTGGGCTTCTCTCGAACAAAGGCATTGTTGGTGACGCTCCTATTTTTGTTAACAATGGATTTTCCTATATCCTGTGTCCTTTGTTTTGTCAATACAGTGGGCGAATTTATTTTAACACCTGGTTTCTTGTATTTCTATTTTAGGTTTTAAATTTTAAATTGTTCAGCAACTGTTTTCGTGGTTTTACTTCGTTCAATAAGCAACCCTGTAATTTGGTTGTTAATTTTGTTAATGTAACTTTATTTACCTGATGTTATCTTCATTTTATTTTATTGCCGTCAAATTAATAATAATAAAATATGAAATAAGAATATAATATTTAATAATAAAAAAGTAAAAAAATCTTAATTAAATTAAAAGATAAGAATGAACAATCAACCCGATTAAATCTAAATGACGTAACACCCCATACACTCCAGAAAGGCTAGGTTGAAGACGTTGTCTTCCTTCTCATTCCCACGTTGCTCATAATATTGACACGCTGAAGTAACCTTTTATACATATCCAGACATTAAACAGCCGTTAAAATGTGCGACGGACATTTGACCTTTTTCTCTATCCTTAAAATGATTGTGTATCCTATTTGATTTTCGACGGTTTTAAATGTGACCACGTGACCTTTCAATCATAAATTTGAATTTAGTTGTCTGTTCTTCTTTTCCTCTTTATCACTTCATTGTTGCAAAAGATTATCTAAGGGGAGGATCAGATTTTCATTCTGCCTTATGACATTAAGTTTCTAAGAGATGTTGATCGATAATATCGACATCCCAGTGTCGCAGATTATGTAAATTTAGGAGAAGCCGATGAGATTCTGAAACAATTGTCGGTTACTCAAACAAGGTTTATTTTAATATAAAAGCTATTGAGCACTTTTGAAAAGTAATGGTTTTGTTCATTTTATTAATATTTGAACTTAATTAATTAATGTATATATATATATATATATATATATATATATATATATATATATAACGTAAAATATAATAACACGAAATTACATGATTGTCGATGCAATAATTTATTTGAACCTTGCGGTTTTATTCAAGCATCCAACTTGACAATTACATTTTTGAGACTGATAGAAAACTGAATTTATCCTCGACACTTCAAACACAATCAGCGAGATTGGTGGTCGCAGCCAGTCTGAATACCTATTACAGAGCGAGTAGGAATTAACATCTTATATTTAACTAAAGCAATCGAAAGGGATCTTATGTTTTTTTTTGTTTATTTTTATTAAAATAATAACGTCTGAGTTAAGCGCACATATTCTTTCTACATTTCCGATCTGGTGACATTTAACGTTCATACGCCTCCATACACACGCACACATATACCTATTCTTAACATCACACACACAATTTTTGGCTAGCCCGAAATTCAGTTTTCGGCCCGGCAGGAGGAAGGGGGAAGAGAGACAAGACATTAACACACGTTAGCGTGTCATCAGCCGATTGACACTTCTCGTGCCCCCATTCTGTCTAGATCCGCGTGCCAGAATCAATTTGAAAACTAAAAATTATTTAAGATTATATTCCAAATGTAATATTTTAATACTCTGAGTTTCACAAACTCATCTTACATTAGTTTTATAATCTATGGAATCCTATAATTATAGCCTAATTCCAATCTAATATTGTCTAGTGATAATATTATACACTTAATTTAATTCGCTATCTTATTTTAAGTAAATAATCAGAATAAACGAATATCTTAAAGTACAATTATATATGCATACATCCCCACATATACACACACCTATCTCTACACACACATATATATACATATATATACACATACATATATATATATATATACATACACATATATACATATATATATACACATACACACATACACACACACATACATATATATACATGCACACCCATACCTACTACCTTGAATTAAAATTTTTTAAGAGATCGAGGATAAATGTGTTTCGTCTTTAAGTATTCATTAAAAAACATCCTTACTAAATGAATGTATACCTACACACACACACACACACATATCCATACATATGCACATACACACACATACACACATATACATATACATATACACACCTATATACGCACATGCACACATAGACACAGATGTGCAAAATAGAGACACCCATACATGTATACATAGACATACATAAATGCACATATGCACGCATACATATAAACATACACAGTCATACGCATACGTACACACATACCTATACTCATATACGCGCTGTCTCTCTTCCCTATTATCACCTTCCCACTCATCATCCATACAAGATCAATAGGTGTGAAAGTTAAAAAGAAAATAGATAAAAATATCAACAGAAGAATAAGAAACAAAGACAAATGTGTCACCCACTTGTCATATTTCAACATCACTTAATGTCTTCTTATATTGTCCAATCAGATCATTCTTCCCTCATCACATGTGTCTGCCTTCAAAATAAAGTTATTTTCAAATGTTCATTTCTGAAGACGTTCGCCAACACGGTCAAACCTCTTGTTTTTGTTTTTTCCTGCACTTTAACTTGTTTCCTGTTTGTCATTTTTCACACATTTTGTCCACCACGACATTTCATTTTCATGAATTATCGTGTACCTTACGACACACACACGCACACACACACACACACACACACACATATATATATATATATATATATATATATATATATATATATATATATACATACATATACATATATATTAGAGGTGAACTATGAATTAAGGAAAGATGGATTAAGGATATAGGGCCTCTTGCTCTGAACTTTTGATGTTTTAATAAATCTTTATTCTCATCTTTCACTTCTAAAATGTATAGCTCTATTAAACATATTGAGCTTTACGTTATCACGATAGATTATTATTATTAAAAGATAATTCAATTATCGTTATTTAATTGAACATTTAAATACTATACATATATGTATTTATATATATATATATATATATATATATATATATATATATATATATACATAGAGCTAGAAGAAATAAGAGTGATAAACATGTAACGAATGTTCAAATTTATTTCAAATTTCGATTGTTTAATGCAAGGTGTATTCTGTAATAAACTAGTGTTTATTATTATTTCCTTAAGCCAAGGCTTTTCAAAGATCGAGATCTTATCCTCAGAGGAGAAATACAGATAGATAGATTGGCTGTAAAAAAAGCCAAATGTTCAAATATTTGAAAAATATTATTACAAATGTAGTGAAAGAACAGTTCAGTAAAAATATATGTGGTTTGTCCAGGTGGTAATTTCCGTTGAAAAGGTGTCCAATGAAGAGGAGATCTTGGAAAAGACGACAAATTTTTTTTTCCGTAGTGGCAGTATGGAGAAAGTGCTCGAAATGAAGTAAATCCAAGCGCACTTAAATGGAATTGATGTGAAAAAAGCTGGCCATTATTGATGACTTCCTGGACCATAGAATAATGAATGGTATTATTGGTGAGATATATGAGCAAGCGAATCCAAAGAAAAAAACTTAAGTGAAACAGTAATGCTAAATTAGAGGTTGGGATGGGGGGAGGGACAGTTAAAAATGAGGGAATACAGTGGTCGGATTGGTTGAGAGAGCCGCTGTTGCAGCTGGGAGGAAAGAAAGGGGTAGATGGGGCAATAGGGGTTCAAGTGATAGGGGATTGGTAGGTAGGAAGCGGGCGATGGTTAGTCAAAGGTTAAGAAGTAAGTCATTGAGTGTAAATATTATTTGAAGAGAATATATATATATATATATATATATATATATATATATATATATATATATATATATATATTAAATTCCCGAAACAGTTTTTCATGGTAAACAACAGATGATCCCTTAAAATAGTGTTAGAAACTAACTAATATAATAACTGTAAAAAATAAATTGACTTACATGAGTGATTTTCCACTGGAAGACTTGAGACTATAAGTTTTTTTTTTTTTTTTTTTTTTTTTATATAGTTCTAATGGTTGAGAAACTTCCGAGACTATATATATATAGAGAGAGGTTGAGCAAGACATTAGAGATGAGTAACATATATAACACTTTACATCCTTTCGCTAATTAGGTTAATTCATTTCAAGTGCGAAATGACTTCTCGGCCTCCGTCAAAGTTGTAATTCATTTTACGTTGCATATTCATAACAGGGACAATACACCAGGCGTATGTGTAATTACTTCATAAATTACATTCGACAGATAAGAAAAACAAATGCACTATCGCCTTCACAATACCTTCACAATACCTTCAAATATCCTTTTCAATGAATACAATTTGTGGAAACAAACCACGACAGTGTTGCAAAACGGCAAGACGAAATAGAATGAAAATAAAACATTATGTCTAATTAGTGAAATGTGTCGTTTTACAATG
Source organism: Sepiola atlantica (assembly GCA_963556195.1). Lineage (NCBI taxonomy): Eukaryota > Metazoa > Mollusca > Cephalopoda > Sepiida > Sepiolidae > Sepiola > Sepiola atlantica. Next base: position 40,634,219 of record OY744555.1, read on the forward strand.
AAACAATAATTGATATATGTTATGTTAAACTGTTCTGTCATAGAGTACAATCACTAACATTACAATGAACTCTGATGAATAATGATAAGAGACTTGTTGATGTACAAGGATGTTTGGGTCGTGACACTATGAAATAAACTACCCACAAAAATGCGTCTGTTGGATATTATATAACATTTCATCAGATTAATTTGGTCTTACATAACAGTGTTGAATAAATCTAATATATATACACATATATATATATATATATATATATATATATATATATATTAGATATATATATATATTAGATATATAATTATTAAATAATAAACATTTTTAATTATCAACTACTTAAGTATCCACTATTAACTATTAACTATTCAAACCAGTCGCCCGATTGGAACTCCGGAAAAAGAGTCGCATTTAACGCCAATTCGCAGCGCTCTAATTAATGTGGCTATGAACTAGATAATTAATAAACCCTATTTCTGTATCGAGTAGGCGGACAGCTATAGGCAGCTGTCATAACAATTTTAAACAAGAAGAAACTTGCATTATAGCTTATATTGGACAGCGTATATTATTATTATTTATTTTAGGCCCAGCTAAGAAGAGGTTACGAAATAGATTTTAAAAGTTTTAATGTAATACTTAACCGTGTGATATGTCTGGCATGTATATGTCTAAGAAAAGTTGACACGGAATATATAAGTGTGCATGTGGTGGCACGCTAGGAAGTAAGTGTAGTATCTGTTCCGATGGATACTGCACCCTATAGACGGGTGTCGTCTTGTCCTTCGGGCCTTGATTCCACCTGTCTGTGGGTTTGTCCTGTGCAGTTCTAGGAGGTCCACCCTCCCAGGCTTCGCCTCCCCTCTTTGGGGAGGAGTAAGTGTATTGCTTACTGCCTGAGGCGCCTCTACCGGGGAATGCCGACGGGGCTGCCCAGGCAATTTTTAATGGCCAGAGTGCTCCCATTCTCGGGCGCTGGCTTTTCAAACCCCACTTACTCGACCCAAGCTGTGGTCACATCTTACTTGTGGGAGTAAGATAAAACTGGCCTTGTGCCTAACTCCTGCAGAAGAGTAAATAAATATAAGTGTGCATTTGGGTTTAGCAAGTGTATATGGCTATATATTGTTTTGTATGTATATGGCTGTATATTTGTTTGTATGTATATGGCTATATGTGTTTTTTATGTATCTGGTTATATATCTTTTTTGTATGTATATGGCTACATATTTTTTGTATGTATATGGTTATATATTTTTTGTATGTATATGCCTGTATATATTTTTTGTATGTATATGGCTATATATTTTTTGTATGTATCTGGATATATATCTTTTTTGTATGTGTATGGCTGTATATTTTATTGTATGTATATGGCTATATATTTTTGTGTATGTATCCGGTTATATATCTTTTGTGTATGTATATGGCTGATATTTTTGTATGTATATGTCTATATATTTGTGTGTGTGTATATGGCTATACATTTGTTTGTATGTGTGCGGCTGCACAGGCTGATTATAGTTGTATACATTTTATGTGTAGGATTTCACGGCGGTAAAATGAGAGAGAGGAGTTAAATTAGCAAGTTGAAGAAATTATAGAAGAATGACATGTTTTGTACACATCACCTTCTTACACTGTTGTGGATTTAAGCCCGTCTATGGGTAGCGGCTGCTACTGATTGTATCTGAAATCTCTAAATGAGATTATTTTGGGTGAATTATTTTTATTACCAACTTCGGCTGACATGAGTACTGACATGTAATTGTATTTATGTAGGGCATTTTAAATGTGTATGTAATGTGTACACACTTGCACACACACATACACACACACACACACCCACACACATATATATATATATATAAATATATATATATATATATATATATATATATATATATATGTATATGTATACGTAAGTGGAAGTAAAAATAAACAACTGTAAAGTTACATGGTTTACAAGTTTAATAATTTCTGACAGTATAAACAACAACGTATTGTATAAACAACAACGTATTGTATAAACAACAACGTATTGTATAAATTGTATAAAATACATTTAAACAAATCTTCTCATCAGAAGGAGACCCCAATAATTTAGCAATAAATTCCTTGATAATTAAAATCAAAGCATTTATTGCTAAATTATTGGGTTCTCCTTCTGATTAATTTTTAAAAAGTTTATAAATCATATACGAAATCCATAATCTTTCATAATTTCAGGTGAAAATAGGAGCATAAAATAATGAATATCTTTGAACAACTGACGGTAAGAGAACACAGTGTACATTCCTGAATATAACACAAAAAGTAATGATTGCAGAAAAATAAATTAACAGCTATATATTCGCATATCTTTTCCCCCCGTATCTAATCGCCTTTGCCCAATTGTGTTAGTAACGCACGGATCACACATCATATCCTGTCTCGTTGCCTTTCCACATCAGCAGTGGTAATAATAAATAAACATAGAAAAGTATGGAAATAGCAACTAAGTCCAGTATATTTATCCGAGTAATAAAAACTAAGAAAAAGTAATAAAAATAATAAAAACTAATAAAAATAATAAAAATAATAATAACTGATAAAAATAATAAAAAATAACAAAAATACCAAAAAATATATAAATAATTTTAAAAAATAAAAAATAATTAAAATAATTGAAATAATAAAAATTATAACAAATGATGAAAAATAATAAAAAATTATAAAAGTAATAAAAAATAATTTTAAAAACTTTAAAATAATAAAAAATAATTAAAAATAATTTTTTAAAATAGAAATAATAAAAAATAATTAAAAACAATGAAAAATAATAAAGAATAATAAAACATAATACAAAATAATAAAAATAATTAAAAAAATAAAAAATAATAAAAGATAATAAAACAATACAAATAATAAAAAACAATAAAAATAATAAAAAATAATAAAAAATAATAAAAATAATATAAATAATATTAATGTTAAAAATAATGAAAAATAATGAAAATAATACAAATAATAAAAAAAAAGATAAAAATAATATAAATAATAAAAAATAATATAATCCTCACGTAAAAAATAATCCGAAATATGGACACTTTCATTTTAGAAGTTTTTAGATGAGGCTTGACACTTTGTATTATTTGTATTATTCAGACTACTGTTCTCATTTTGGATGTTTTTAGATGAGGCTTGACACTTTGTATTATTTGTATTATTCAGACTACTGTTCTCATTTTGGATGTTTTTAGATGAGGCTTGACACTTTGTATTATTTGTATTATTCAGACTACTGTTCTCATTTTGGAAGTTTTTAGATGAGAGTTGACACTTTGTATTATTTGTATTATTCAGACTACTGTTCTCATTTTGGAAGTTTTTAGATGAGGCTTGACACTTTGTATTATTTGTATTATTCAGACTACTGTTCTCATTTTGGATGTTTTTAGATGAGGCTTGACACTTTGTATTATTTGTATTATTCAGACTACTGTTCTCATTTTGGATGTTTTTAGATGAGGCTTGACACTTTGTATTATTTGTATTATTCAGACTACTGTTCTCATTTTGGAAGTTTTTAGATGAGGGTTGACACTTTGTATTATTTGTATTATTCAGACTACTGTTCTCATTTTGGAAGTTTTTAGATGAGGCTTGACACTTTGTATTATTTGTATTATTCAGACTACTGTTCTCATTTTGGATGTTTTTAGATGAGGCTTGACACTTTGTATTATTTGTATTATTCAGACTACTGTTCTCATTTTGGATGTTTTTAGATGAGGCTTGACACTTTGTATTATTTGTATTATTCAGACTACTGTTCTCATTTTGGAAGTTTTTAGATGAGGGTTGACACTTTGTATTATTTGTATTATTCAGACTACTGTTCTCATTTTGGAAGTTTTTAGATGAGGCTTGACACTTTGTATTATTTGTATTATTCAGACTACTGTTCTCATTTTGGATGTTTTTAGATGAGGCTTGACACTTTGTATTATTTGTATTATTCAGACTACTGTTCTCATTTTGGATGTTTTTAGATGAGGGTTGACACTTTGTATTATTTGTATTATTCAGACTACGGTTCTCATTTTGGATGTTTTTAGATGAGGCTTGACACTTTGTATTATTTGTATTATTCAGACTACTGTTCTCATTTTGGATGTTTTTTCTCAAAATGTGTTGGCTTCTTGAGATTGAAGGTTCAATCCTCAATGCGGGCGACACTAAGAATACAATAACGGATTACTTAAAACTTGTTCTCTGGCATGGTTGACGGAACTAGAGCAAGCTACTTCCGTGGAGTCAATAAAAGGCTCCGTTCGAAATTATGTACAGATTCCCAAGTCCGACAGAAAGACTTCCGAGTTCGCCAAGATGTATCTAAACAAGGTTGGAGGTTACATCGTTGTAAGAATAAAATCAATGGACGCGTTTGTTTTATTTGATATCGAAACACAAAACCGATTGTCAATTTATTTACAAAGATTTTCTCAATAAAAAGAACGAGATATTATTCTTATTTATGTTTCTGACTTGGTTTTGTTTTTTCTTATATTTTGAGGTTTGTCCATTTTTCTATTTATTTGTTTACACATTCTGCCCGATTTTATCTTCATCTTAAGATAAAGATAAAATGTTATACACACAATGTATGGAATTTAATTAATTTGACGCAGTTTGCTATTTTCTTCATAGTAAAGGAAATTGGGGACGCATACCTTCCTCAGAACTAATATTGCTCAAATGGCTACAATTGAACTGTTAATATGTTAAGTCCGCATAGCCGATCTTATGCTTCGCGATTATGAAAATTAGATCAAGCCGGTACATGCGTTGGCATTCAATTATTGGGATTTTTGTCTAAGATGGTTAGCGCCAAAACGATTTTCTATGAAGGTGAGCCAATTTTTCGACTTTTTCTAACGGCATACAATTTACATAGAGAACGGCGGTCAGTTCTGATCGCCATCATTAGAGGATCTGATTCAGAACCATCATTAGCCGATTAAGATCATCTAATGATGGAACCAAATTGCACGTGTTCATGAAAGAGCGGTCAATCGATGAAGCCGTCGATAGACAAATCAAACACGCGTTCTCCATTATCAAATCCTTGAGTTGAATCATCTCATTGTCTTGTGATAATCAGGTCTTTGAAGATCTGCGAAATTAGAATCACAACGGTATTTTCAACGATCAAAGAATGCATATAGAAGATGATCCCTTTCTTACCTTTTGATTAGACGTAAGAATTTAATTGGTTTTCTGTATGATCTGATATATCACAAATATCTAATCATATACTTGAACAATTTGGTAAGAAAGCGAATACCCACAAATATCTAATCATACACTTGAATAATTGGGTAAAAAAGCGAATACCCACACCCCCATCCAGGCAAACAACAAGAATATATAGACGTTGCTAACCACGTGGACTATCTACTCAACAACACACTTTTAAATACACATAGCTCTATTACACCCACGTATTCACTAATAGCGTTGAAACATGTAAAACTTACCCAATGTATAATAATAATTATAATAATAATAATATTAATAATGTATGATAATACTACTACTACTACTACTAATAATAATAATAATAATATATGATAATAATAATAATAATAATAATAATAATAATAATAATAATAATAATAATATAAATAATGTATGATTATAATAATAATAATAATAATAATAATAATAATAATAATAATAATGATAATAATAATAATAATATTAATAATGTATGATAATAATAATAATAATAATAATTATTATTATAATAATAATGTATGATAATAATAATAATAACAATAATAATAATGATTATAATAATAATGATAATAATAATAATTATTATTATAATAATAATGTATGATAATAATAATACAAATAATAATACTACTACTAATAATACTAATAATAATAAACGAAAAACACAAAATCATATGGGATATGAATGTACAAACAGACAAACCCATAACAGCAAGGAGACCGGATATGATAATAATCAACAAGAAAGAAAAATCCTGCAAAATCATAGACTTTGCCGTTCCAGCAGACCACAGAGTGAAGATCAAAGAGACGGAAAAAAGAAGCAAATATACTGAACTTGCCAGAGAATTGAAAGGAATATGGAACATGAAGAAAGTCAGTATAACACCAATAATCATAGGAGCACCAGGAACAGTCCCCAAAAACATGGAGAAAAAACTAGGAGAAATAGGAGTCAAAGGGATAAATGAGACCATACAAAGGACAGTAATGATCAAAACAGCTACAATCCTGAGATATCTCCTCGAATGCGGAAACCAACCCACATAAGCAACAAATGGGGAACAAACACATATAAGCACAAGACAACAGAACCGGGGAAAATACAACCGCACGAGAGAGGCGCAAGCATAGACTGACGCCACGAAAATTATGGACAGAGGGTCGAGGAGGGAAAGCGCAAACCAGAACTCCACTGGAAGAGCGCGGACA
>OY744555.1:40645710-40653210 GCA_963556195.1 Sepiola atlantica
GTTTTCTTCTATGCCAAGGTAGTTGCATTGTTCCTAATCTTCAAGGTATTTGATGACAGTATCTTCATCGAGCCGTTTTCCGTTTGGATCTTCTTCCCAGCTAAGAGGGAGCACTTCGCAAATTTGTCCAGACTGAACTTATTCCAATATCTTTGGAGAAGGTATGGACAAACTGCTTGAGTCAGCTTAAGTCAGCATCTGAACTAGCATACAACTTAAAGTTATCCGTGAAAACATGGGGTTTAATCTTCTGTTTGGGTCTTGTTTTCGGCCCTAGTTCAGATTGTAGGCACTCTGGCCTTAGTTTTATCATTTACTTAGCGGATCAATAGTCAAGGATTTTTATTGTTCTATTAGTGCGGCTTAATGCCATGGTTGTTTGCCACATATTTCCATGTACTGACATTGTTTTCTTGATGACCAGAGAAATCTTATATAGTTCAAGGCACCGCAGGACGTATATAATATGCCTTTTTGTTATCGATCCACGCCATGCTTAGGTTTCTCTGTCTCTTCCTACAGCCGTTAAGGATTGTCTTATTGATCAACAACTGGTACTTGATGCCTAAACACTTACTCCTGCCTCCTGCATTTTCTTTTCTAAGGTACGCTCCAGAAGAGAGGTGTTTGTAGATTGTGTCTGCAACCAGGCCAGTGAAGAGTTTATAAGTTGTTGTGAAGCAGCAGATCGGTGTGTATTTTTAGGGTTTTGTGTCTCACTCGTTTTGAGTATGAGGGTCGTATCACTTTTTACTAGCCATGCTGGTGTTTCCTCATCACCCCTCAAAAGTCTAGTGAAGCAGCTACTATAATGGCTATGAAGTGCTGTTAGTTTTTTTCAGCCAGAAATTGGGTATATTTTCTATGCCAGGGTTTTTGTGATTCTGAAATTGATCTAACTTTCGTTTTATCATTCCAGACGTTATTTCTGGCTCTGGTATTTCTGGCTTGCTTTCATTACTTAAAACTATATCAAAGATCCACTTGGCCTCTTGAGTGCATGTCCCCTCATTCTAAACAGAGGCCTCTAGTAGCCGTGTAGCTTCTTCTGCGCCGATTACACCGTTATTTTCTCACTAAATTTCGGTAGATGGATGCAAGTTTGGGACCGTACCTTATAATGTGTATGCTCTTCATAATGTGGTGTCGGTGTTCAATCATTGTTAATATCTTTTTACGTGTATCTGTGCGTGGGAGTGTACCTTAAAATGTGTACTGGGTGTTCAATCGTTACTCCTTTTTTCTTCTTTTACGTGCATATGTTTTTTCTACTTTCTTACTTTTTTGTACAAATGGTCATTTACTATTTAAAGCGAAATTAAACGTTTGCTTTCCGTTCTGTCTTCACCTTCCTCACTGCTGAGTGTCGTCGATATTTCTTCTCTTCATTCCGTTATCGTCGCGTTGATTTTTTCTTCCTCTCTGCTGCAGGGGCGCCACCGTCTCATTAGGGTGTGTCTAGTGAACAGATCTTTTCAACCGATAAAAGAAGGTTTGAAGACAGATTTTCGAAAGATTCAAAAGTTTTTATTTTCTCTGAATAAAACAGACTTGTAGAAAAGAAACGGTCTATCTTATGCACTTGTTCTAACTGTTATGTTCATTTTTACAGTTATGTTCAACCAAACTGTTATGTTGATCCTTACTCGTATGTTAATCCTAACTGTTACGTTCATCCTAACTGTTATGTTCATCCTAACTGTTATGTTTATCTTAACTGTTATGTTCATTCAAACTGTTATGTTCATTCTAACTGTTATGTTCATCTTAACTGTTATGTTCATCCAAACTGTTATGTTCATCCTAACTGTTACGTTCATCCTTACCGTTATGTTCATCCTAACTGTTATGTTCATCCTAACTGTTATGTTCATCCTAACTGTTATGTTCATCCTAAATATTATGTTCATCCTAACTGGTATATTCATCCAAACTGGTGTGTTGATCCTAACTGTTATGATCATCCTTACTGGTATGTTCATCATAAATGTTATGTTCATCCTAACTGTTATGTTAATCCTAACTGTTATGTTCATCTAAACTGTTATGTTAATCCTAACAGTTATGTTCATGTTAACTGGTATGTTCATCCAAACTGTTATGTTCATCCAAACTGTTATGTTCATCCTAACTGTTACGTTCATTCTAACTGTTATGTTTATCCTAACTGTTATGTTCATCCTAAATATTATGTTCTATCCTAACTGTTATGTTCATCCAAACTGTTGGGTTGATCCTTACTGTTATGTTCATTCTAACTGTTATGTTCATCATAAATGTTATGTTCATTCTGACTGTTATGTTCATTCAAACTGTTATGTTCATTCTAACTGTTATGTTCATCCTAACTGTTATGTTCATCCTAACTGTTATGTTAATCCTAACAGTTATGTTCATCCTAACTGTTATGTTCATCTAAACTGTTATGCTGATCCAAACTGTTATGTTCATCCTAACTGTTACGCTCATTCTAACTGTTATGTTTATCCTAACTGTTATGTTCATCATAAATATTATGTTAATCGTAACTGTTATGTTCATCCAAACTGTTGGGTTGATCCTTACTGTTATGTTCATTCTGACTGTTATGTTCATTCTGACTGTTATGTTCATTCTAACTGTTATGTTCATTCTAACTGTTATGTTCATCTTAACTGTTATGTTCATCCTTACCGTTATGTTCATCCTTACTGTTATGCTCATCCTAACTGTTATGTTCATCCTAACTGTTATGTTAATCCTAACCGTTATGTTCATCTTAACTGTTATGTTCATCTTAACTGTTATGTTCATCCTAACTGTTATGTTAATCGTAACTGCTATGTTCATCCTAAATATTATAGCATTTCTGGCTTGCTTCCATTACTTCAAGCTATATCAAAGATCCACTTGGCCTCTTGATTGCATGACCCCTCATTCTAAAACAGAGGCCTTCAGTAGACTTGTAGCTTCTTTTCCTGCGCCGATTACACCGTTATTTTCTCACTAAATTTCGGTAGATGGATGCAAGTTTGGGACCGTACCTTATAATGTGTATGCTCTTCATAATGTGGTGTCGGTGTTCAATCATTGTTAATATCTTTTTACGTGTATCTGTGCGTGGGAGTGTACCTTAAAATGTGTACTGGGTGTTCAATCGTTACTCCTTTTTTCTTCTTTTACGTGCATATGTTTTTTCTACTTTCTTACTTTTTTGTACAAATGGTCATTTACTATTTAAAGCGAAATTTAACGTTTGCTTTCCGTTCTGTCTTCACCTTCCTAACGGCTGAGTGTCGTCGATATTTCTTCTCTTCATTCCGTAATCGTCTCGTTGATTTCTTCTTCCTCTCTGCTGCGGGTCGCCACCGTCTCATTAGTGTGTGTCTCGTGAACAGATCTTTTCAACCGATAAAAGAAGGTTTGAAGACAGATTTTCGAAAGATTGAAGAGTTTTTTTTTTCTCTGAATAAAACAGACTTGTAGAAAAGAAACGGTCTACCTTATGCACTTATGTCTTATTAGTGATACAGCCATGTGTTAACCCTTTGTACTAGGTTTCTGCTATATTGTTTAGTTTCTAAGAGTTTCCTTGTTCTTCGTAGATATTCTTTTCCAATCTTCTCTTTCATTTCTGTATATTTGATTGTGTCTGCTTCCAGAACTCCCAGGTATTTATAACTCTCTTGTTCTCTTAGCGCCCTCATCTCCTCTTGGTTATGGAGTTCTATACCTTTGTTGTTGTTATTATTATTATTATTATTATTATTATTATTATTATTATCATTATCATTATTATCATCATCATCATCATCATCATTATAATCTTTATTATAATTATTATTATTATAATTATTATTATAATTATTATTATAATTATTACTAATAATCTTACTAGTAGTTGATGAAACAATTTTTTCCCAGGGTAAAAAGGTAATGGTCGCATAGCTTGGATGCGCACGATTGTCGTTGCCGACATCGCACATGGCCGTAGTGGCGGTGATTTATTAAGGATCACCGTGTCTAGGGCACAACATATGGACGACGGAGCCTATCCCTCTCCTTCCGCTGCCTTGAACCTTCCCTGAGTTTTAGTCAGGTACCCATTTACTGCTGGGTGGACAGAGGGAGTTTTCAGACCCGAAAATTCGCATGCCGTGAGTGGGATCGAACCCGAGTCGTCCAGCCCAAAGACAAGTGATATAACCACTCGGCAATTACAATAATAAGTAACAACTCTTTTATGGGGAAAGCGGGTGAGTTGTTTATTGATAATTTCCATCTAAAATAACAGCGAACGTTTTTATCCTTCGTTCAACCTGTCGCACTTCGGCGTTTTCGAAAAACCTAAATATATTTAATACTACATGGTCAACCGATTTTCTTTCCTCTGCCACGCTCCTGTTTAAAATAAGACTTAAAAGTAAAACGTGACAATTGAATGTTACTTGTTTCGATATAACACACTCTCTTTATCTCTCTCTCTCTCTCTCTCTCTCTCTCTATCTCTCTCTCTCTCTCTCTCCTGACATGACCACATGCGATTGAAACATTTCCTGACAATTACATGTAATACTGTTTTGGATGTCTTAAATGACAGTTTCCATTGCGAAAAGTACGTATTTACATTGTACATTAAACACAAACATACAATCCGAAACCCCCCCCCCCAATTTATTTTGTACTTTTCTGGTTGCTACTTTACATTTACATCGTGAGAGTTTTGTTCATTCCGGGCAATCATCAGTGAAAATTAATTCTATAATTCAAGGTTCCGCATGTAATTTCTTGAGTTAATCTACTTTTCCGGACAACGCAGGGTAAGGGATCAGCAGGTTATATCATAAAAGCGATTCTATACCTGAAAGTATATAAACTAGCAAAGATATTATAAAAGCAGTTTTATACATGAAAGTATATAAACTAGCAAAGATATTATAAAAGCAGTTTTATACATGAAAGTATATTAACTAGTAAATATATTATAAAAACGGTTTTATACATGAAAGTGTATAAACTAGCAAATATATTATAAAATCAGTTTTATACATGCAAGTATATAAACTAGCAAATATATTATAAAATCAGTTTTATACATGAAAGTATATAAACTAGCAAAGATATTATAAAATCAGTTTTATACATGAAAGTATATAAACTAGTAAATATATTATAAAAACGGTTTTATACATGAAAGTGTATCAACTAGCAAATATATTATAAAATCAGTTTTATACATGAAAGTATATAAACTAGCAAATATATTATAAAAGCAGTTTTATACATGAAAGTATATAAACTAGCAAATATATTATAAAATCAGTTTTATACATGAAAGTATATAAACTAGCAAATATATTATAAAATCAGTTTTATACATGAAAGTATATAAACTGGCAAATATATTATAAAAGCAGTTTTATACATGCAAGTATATAAACTAGCAAATATATTATAAAATCAGTTTTATACATGAAAGTATATAAACTGGCAAATATATTATAAAAGCAGTTTTATACATGCAAGTATATAAACTAGCAAATTTATTATAAAAGCAGTTTTATACATGAAAGTATATACACTAGTAAATATATTATAAAAACGGTTTTAAACATGAAAGTATATAAACTAGCAAAGATATTATAAAACCAGTTTTATACATGAAAGTATATAAACAAGCAACGATAGTCGATCAGCTCGACGCACTTAAGCTTTTCCATTACTTCGTATTGTATAATCAATAAAATACCCGGATCATTGGCTAATATCCACAAAATCCGAAAAAAATGTTTCGTTATCAGCCGAACACGGCTCCTCAATGTCTCTGTTCCATTTCATAAATAGACAGTTTTCATAAATGTCAGGCAATAGATTACAATAGTTTCGTATCTTACGGGACTGAGTCAAAAATTAGGTTACAATTTCAGATAAAAGTTTAGAAAAGTAAAAATATCAAAACGGTTAAGCTATTTTATATTACTCTGACCGCCATCTTTGTCTAGACATTTTCCTAAAGTGCAGTTTCAAGATCGAGAGATCAGAAGAATCCTACGCTTTTTTGCTTCACATTATATTTCAATGTTTTATTAAAAACATCGTCTACCCATAGGATTGGGTAAATGCACATAACAAACCACACACACACACCCACACCTACACACACACACATACACACACACACACACACACATATATATATATATATATATATATATATACTAATATATGGGCCTTGTTTTACACACATACACACACACACATATATAAGTGCAGTTTCAAGATCAGAAGAATCCTTCGCTTTTTGCTTCACATATTTTAATGTTTTATTACAAGCATCGTCTGCACAGAAGATTGGGTAAATGCACATACAAAGCATATATATATATATATATATATATATATATATATATATATATATATATATATATATATATAATAATGGTAATAATCGAGGTGAAAAATATCCACAGGGTGGTAATCCAGAGAATTTTAACCGGGTTTATAAAAAGTGCTCAATATCAAAATAGAGCTTTATATATGATATATATCATATATATATATATATATATATATATATATATATATATATATATATATATATATATATATATATGTGTGTGCCTTGTTTTACAGACACACATATATATGCATATATATATATATATATATATATATATATATATATATATATATGACAGTATAAAAAACAATTACTTAATATATTTTATACCGACTGTTTTAAGAATAAATTCCCAAAGCCAAATACAGCTCAACATCTAATATCATAGATTTAAAAGTGTAATTAAACAAATATATTAAAAAATTGCAATAGAACTATGACTAAGTAAGATGCCAAATCATAGGTATATCATCCTGCGATTTTATGTTAATTTCAGAGCAAAAAAAATGTACACGTGTTTCTAGAAATATTCACGGCATACTTGATCGAAATCCAAGTTAGCATATGAACACCCAGCCCCGTGTTCAGAGATGATCGCCAGATGAAACTTCATAAAAGATGTAAAGTTAAATCAAAAAAAGGAGAAATCTGCCTAGAAAAATCGATATTTATGGAAGTTTTACTGGTCATAAAAGCAATGTAGGACATAGAAATTATAACGCAACACATTAAGCTCCACATTTTGTTAGTGATGTGTGTTGGTGGGAATGGATCCGGGTATGAGGGAACAAGAACAAAATGAACATCACATGGACGGACTTTGAACAAATAACAGCTACTTGCCAGACAAACCGGCTACTCAAAGTAAAAATGAAACGAAGGAATACGCAATAGAAAATGTTAAACGTTCTCCCTCAAAAAAGAAATGTGACTGTCCCTTCTTCCCTCTTTCCTCAACCAGGCCTTAACATAAAGGTTCCTCCAACTGATGTGAACTTTTACTCTTTCTTCATGTAGGGTAGTCTAATGATCGTAACGTGACAGAGGTGCAATACATTATTCCAATTAAATGACAATTAAATGACATGCTTAAATGGTGATTTTAGTTTTTCTATTGAACT
>OY744555.1:40658210-40663210 GCA_963556195.1 Sepiola atlantica
TGATCGACAGTTATCAAGTGAAAGCCATAGTTGAACAAGATTGCCGTTTGACAACTAGACAAATAGCAGACATTCACAAGAGTTTCAAATCGACCGTGAAAAATGAATTGCGTAAACTCGGTTATGTTTCTAAACTTAATGTTTTGGTTCCTTTTTATTAAAAAATGAACGAACTTTTGGGCTAACCCAATATATGGTTATGATGGTCTACTAACACATACTAGTAGACATTTCTGAAAAAACCCAGACAGAACAACAACTTTATATATGTACGCATACAAAGAGAGTTATATTTATAAATGTGTTAAGTCTGTAATGTTATGTCCAAAGAAAATTGAAAAAAACATAAACTAAAACATAAAAACACAAACAAATGAATCATTACGAAGAATAACAATGTAAGAATATTTCATTGTTATTCTTCATCTATGATTCTTCATAATATCTATGGCTATAAATACAAGAATCTGATCAAATAAACAAAAATGGCATTCGTTTTTGATGGTCTTAGAATACTAAAAAAAACTTTTCTTTGTATATTTGACCATTTTTTGATTGATGGAAATCAGTGTCAGTATGTTTTAGCACCTGTCAAAAATTCAAGATGGACGGAGATGTTTTCACACTTTGTGTTTGATGGGCTCGTGACATCATGTTGCGTCTCCCGGGATATGAAAAAAGAACTAAAACAAGAACCATACATTGCGAAGTTACGTCCGTTCAATTTGAACGGTTAGCGATGAACCTTTTTAAAATACTAACTGTTCATGTTTCTTTCTTGGTATCTGACTTTCTTTCTCGCTTGCTTGTTACTGAGTACACTTCGTAAAAGAAAAATATCTATTTAATTCTTGCAAATATATGACCTTATAAAGGATGACTGGTTTTACCACAATCAGTGTGATTTCATACTTATCAATATTAGTTTTCAAAAGCTGTTGGCTTGGAAGAAGCAGGAGCTCCCTTAAAGTCCGAACATTTTTCATAGGCGAGTGGTAATAAAAGTGTTAATAAAGTGGTAATAAAAATGGTAATAAAGTCGCAATAAAGTGGTCAAAAAGTGGTAATGAAGTGGTAATAAAAGTGGTAATAAAGTGGTAATAAAAGTGGTAATAAAGTAGTTATGGAAGTAGTAATAAAAGTTGTAATAAAGTGGTGATAAAAGTGGTAATAACAGTGGGAGTAAAGTGGTGGTAATAAAGGTAGTCATTTAAGTGGTAAGAAAGTGGTAATAAAAGTGGTAATAAAGTAGTTATGGAAGTAGTAATAAAGTAGTAATAAAGTGGTGATAAAAGTGGTAATAAAGTGGTAGTAAAGTGGTGGTAATAAAAATGGTAATCAAAGTGGTAATAAAAGTGGTAATGAAGTGGTAATAAAGCTATGGTTAAAATCTAGGAGAAGCCACTTCACGATCTAACAGCCTCTTTCGGTAGTCTCTTCCCTTTCAGTTGTTGCAATTAAGCACCTGACGGGTGCGAAACTGCACATTAATGGATTGCTCATACAACTTTTCTTCTTCGTACGTACATTGCACATTGTGCAATCGCTATGCATTTTGTGTTTTCTCGACCACATCTTCGCCGACTTCTTATGCAACAGTCGTGCCTTGCTAACCTGGGTGTCGAACGTAAAAGACTGCATGTTGTTAGTGTAACGAATAGCTACAGCCAACCATATTGTGTCTTGATGCAGATCAGACAATACGATCTTCATGGCTTCCATACAGAAGTCCGATTAGCACAACAAAACAGCAGCAGAAACAGCACAATAACAGCAGCAACAGCGGCAATTAATTCTGGCTCGATCTGATTTATCTACTAATTTCAAATTAAAAAATATATATTTAATAATATGTATAACAAATACTTCGCCACGGATCACGTGTAGTCTTGTATTATTTGAAAGCTAAACCTGACAGGATCAGCCAAGTCTAGCTTTCAAATAATACAAGACTAAAACACAATCGTGACATTTCGACAAAAGTGATATTTAAATAATTAGCGTAAAAATTCGATCAATGCTATTTCAATTTTGACTGTGAAATATTAAAAACTGAAACCCAAAATTACAATGACTATGACGATTAATGTAATACGTTAAAATTAAATGTGACATTTGAAATTTAAGTGTTACAACTTGAAAAATGTAAAAACACTTAGGCATAACAGACCAATGATAACGCTATTTGATTTTTAATTGTGACTAATCCAATAAAATACTATTAATCTTAAACGTGACAAATCTAGAATAAGATTGAAATATCATTGAAAACTAGCGAGAGATGCCAATATGAAACTTAACAGATCAAAGCAAATTGTATTTCAAATAAAAATCTGACAGATGTGCAGTAAGACTCGCCCATACATTATCCGTTATTAACGATTCAAAATACTATTTCAAACGTTAACGTGACAAACCTGACAACCGGCCGACCGAGCCTCTAATCAAGATGCAATAAGGCATCTGGATGTTGGCGAACATCCATTTTCTTATATCAGAGGGAAGAATCGGAAAATTAACTTATGTGCTTATGTAGGCAAGACAAAAAGAAACCTAAGCCATTTGTAACTGCTGGCTTGGCCGAAAAAGAGTGAAAGTGCTCGAAGCTGAGAAAGTCCGAGAAAGGTTAGAGTCCGGGCGGGAAGTGAATTGAACATCAAGAGCACGAACAGAAGATGGTAACTATGTATTCCTCAAGATATAAACGTCAATAATAAATAATAAAGACATAAAAGGCAAATAGTTTTCTGCAGAAGAAAACCAGGCTCTTATTGCCGCCCTTTGTGCATCTGGCAAACGGTCAAGATAATAATATCTTTGTTCTGTCCGAGTCATTTGTTCCACATCGTCTGGTCGGGCATAATTTAAGACATGACCAATATGTCTGACAATAAACAGCTCCTTCAGGTTTTATTTCAATGAAAAATAATCATATTTTTCTCACTCGTCATGTTTCAACATTTTATCTGTTCATGTATTATACATATAAAAGTTTCTTATGACTGCGTTAAATGGTTTCAAGGGCCAGACTTTCATATGGAGTTTGTAATCTAATCTTTTATTTTGTGTAGAGGAAACAGATTTGGTCAGTGCTCTCACCGAAACATTGAGATTATAACAGGGATGAAGTAGAATCATAAAAATAGAACGGATAGTTTGTTTTGTTTTGTTTTACGGCATATCAACCTTTTTTGGTTATTTTATGTTGATTCTTTTTATATTGGTAAAATAATTTTATTCTTGAGGTTTTAATATTTTTAAATGTTCGAAAGATTCGTATAAATTGTGTGGCGCAGTGGATATAGTACTAGGCCCAATTCAGTTCTAAGTGACAGTTATCTGAAGTTAGAAGGTTCAATCCTCAGTGCCGTCGATACGAAGAATTGTGAATTACTGAAGATTTCTTCCCAGTCGTGGCAGATGGAACGAGAACATGCTACCGCCGTGGATTAGATAAAGAGTTCCGTTAGAAATTCCGTCCAGATTCCCGAGTTCGACAGAAAGATTCCCGAGTTCGACAAAGTACACCTGAATAATGTCGGAAGTTACATCGGCGAAACGTTGTGATGAAAACACCCAAGATGAGAACAGTAGTCCGAATATACGAAATTCTACAAATTATCAATCCTCATCTAAAAATATTCCGAAACAAAATTTATTTTATATAAGCATATTTCTTGAGTAAACAATCTGCAATTGATAGATTTTTTCAAAAGGAAGTTTGGTTTATTGAAGTTATAGATATTACATGTTTGGGTATAAACAAACTATTTTTAGAAAGGGGATCGTGATTTCTACACTGATGTCTTTAAATAGTTCCTTCATAGTACCAACATTGTAGTGGTTTCGTCGAATAGGAGCAAAATCAATACATTCTAACATAAAGTGTTTCAACTCGCACACCATGTGGCCCATTCTGCTCAAGTATGAATGGATGCGTGGCTTTTGTGTGGCAAATACGGAGTCGAGAGAGGATGACTTCCTCCTTTCGTGACTTCTTCTCTTCTTCTAGATAAGGTTGTATTGTCAACAATTTATTGAATGTATTACTGCTCTATCTAGACTGCCATTTCTTATGGAAAAATGCTTGGAGGTTTGACTTGACGTCTGTGTATAAAAATTTAAAATTGTTGTTGAGGGGCTCTTTTTATTACAAATCATAAAAGGGACGAAGAAAATAGCGGTTGCGAGCCTTATTTTTAAACAAAAGCTCTGTTCTAATTACAGATAATTTAGTAAACACGGTTCACAGATATCGCCTGTAACACAACGGTCATATTTTCGCCTCGTAAAAAATATGGCTGACGCATGTCGACTAGTAGCAGTGCTAGCCATACGTAACTACATGATGTGTTCTTTAGGGTTAATCTTCGTAGATGTCGCCGTATAGCGTCTCCCTTCCACGTCTTCATCGGAAAGCGTCTTTTTGTGCGTTCCATCACTACTGCGGTTACTGTTTCACTAACCTAGTAAAGCGTAACTTACTTATTATTACGTAACATCATGATGTGTTCTTTACGGTTAATCTTCGTAGATGTCGCAGGATAATGTCTACCTTCTACGTCTACATAGGAAAGCGTCTTCCTGTGCGTTCCATCACTACTGCGGTTACTGTTTCACTAACCTAGTTAAGCGTAACTTACTTATTATTACGTTACATCTCTAATCGCAATTTTAAAAGACATTGATTTTTGTAATTTCAAACAATTTTTCTGTAAACATAATCTGATCTCAGAACATCATGATGAACCAAATTATTTTAAATACACAATCCTCGTATGATATAATAAGAAAAGTAAAAACAATAACGATAGTGAAAACATAACGTTATACAAATAATGATGATAATAATAATTATAGTGATAATACAAATAATAATAATAATAATAATAATAATAATAATAATGATACAAATAATAATAATTATAATAAACATAATTATTATGATTATTAAAGAGAGTTTTTGCTAAAATATTTTACACAACAATCTTTTTTTCTTT